>APFE030342039.1:0-15642 GCA_000404065.3 Pinus taeda | reverse complement strand
AATATTGAAGCCACCTGCAAGTATTTCAAATCTGTAAAATATTCAGCTCACTTTTCCTTTCAAAAACTTAATCCATTGGTTTTGAAATATTTATATTGAACATAAAAGGGGATTTTTAAAACCGTTGGGATTATTCCCAATCTGTATATTTAAAAAAAAAAAAAAAACCTAGAGATGCAAGGTCAAGGCGATGGCGGTGGACATGAAGATGAATTAAAATTTAAATATAGATAAAAGCAGACGTGAAAAAGCACTAGAATATGGAGCGGGCATTTGACCGTTTGCAATGGGGTGCATATATAACATTTTAGGACAACCAACATTGTATTAGTTCAAGTTAATCTCTTCTGTATTCTGCATTGGCTTGGATTGGTTTTTGTTTTGTTTTGTTATTTCTTTGGTCCAGGGCATGGCCATGCCTGCTTATTGATTTTAACAGTCCATTTTCTTTATAGGTTTTTCTATTTTTCAGCTGGTGTTTGTTAATTCCTTTCCCTTTTGTTTTCCTTTTGATTGGACTGGTTGTTTGGTAGATTTCATTTTTTTTGTTGGTTGCCTGGTGGATTTCATTGCAGCAGAAGAGATGTAACCCATAATTTCTATGAAGGATAATAACTGGACCAGGCAGGTTTTACATTTTTGCTTAATTTGAGTTGATATGATATATTTGTAGAGATGTTTTAGCAATAAATATGTACATAATTGGATGCCCTCTGTTACAGGACGGAGAAGATTCTCTTTGGCAGATAATGGTTTAGAATTTTAGATGGATATGCATATAGTTTAAAGGGTTGTTGGATGGTTTCTTTCATGAGTTTTTCTTTCATTTTTATTGCAGAGAAATTGCAGAGGTTTATGTATTCTGATAAAAGCCATTGAGATTTCAACGGGAGAGAGTAATTCGAGGTAAAGCGCGTTCTATACTAACCAAATTTATTTGACGGGGCATTTGCTTATGTAGGTTTTGACTGGTTAAGGATATTTCTATTTGAAGTTTGAAATGAGATCTGATTTAACTGCCTTCCAGGAAGAGCCACCCCTGAAGACAACGAGGCAAGAAGATTACATTTCTGAATCATCTTGGATGCCGAATTGGCCGAGTTGTCGGGTCTCCTGTTGTCATAGTCTCCACCTATATTTCGCCAAGATGCAGGTACTTATACATTCTGCCATGTTTACTCTCTTTCCAACTCAGAAAGCAATATGAAGTGGCAGGTTAGTCATGTAGTACCCAGCCATAATCGTAATTATGAGCCCTAGTCATGTTGTACCGAGCGATAATCATTGCGAGTTGTATTCATGTTGTACCCATTAATATTCATTCGTTTTTGTTGGCAAGTACGGCTAATAACGTTAAAGAGATAGTTGTAGCTGTACTCATTTCATACCATTAATGTAGCATTTGTGTTTTTCTCATGGTTTGTAGCATGTTAGGTTATTGATGTTATGTGAACCAGGGGCTTGAGTTCGACAACTATTAAGTTTGATTCAGCTTAGAATTTTCAGATTTCGATGAGATTGGGGTTTAGATATAAATAAAGAAATCACATTAATCAATGCAGTAATAAGGCAATGATTAAATAAATATAAATATATTTAAATTGAATATATTTTAATTCTTAATATAGTGCTAACATTTATACATTATTTGTTATTTCAATTATATTTTTCTATATATAAAAATATATTTAATTAATTAATTTTTATTTATTTTTAAAAATTTATATAATTAATTTATTTAAAAGATTACCTTTAAATTCATATATTAATATTAATATTTAATGAATTACATACCTATACAATTTTAAATTTAATAATCAACGACGGACAGGCCTGTTTGCCCTACGCTCTGCCATTAATAATTTGAATGGAATGCTTGTAGGAACCTGCAGAAACGGGCCATGATCGGCACTGTTCATTTTGTAATTTGCATCGACGTTTTGTAAGTTTCAAAACTCTCCGACAAAGCTCAAAGCTCATACATGGACGAGATAAGGTTGGATTCCATGTTCTGGCATCGGCCCTTTTTTTTCCAGAGGAAAAAATCTTCCTGGTGTTAAGGATCAAAACTAGCCACTTTACTAGCACATTGAAGTTAAAACCATGATAAAACTAACCACCTTGCCAGCACATGAAGTTAAAACCTGATAAAACTAACCACCTTGCCAGCACATGAAGACAAACATCGGCCCTTCCTTATTTGAAAATTACAGTGCGTGACAAGTTCCTCTGTCCGTTAACCTGGTGGCAAAGGGTTTCTACATGCTGAAAATTGGGTTCCATTTTTATTTTTATTTTATTTTTAAAGCGGATTTAGAAACCCTAAGTCGAACCTCAAGTCGATGACATCCGACTTCTTTCCATTAAATTTGTGATTCGGTTCGATTCGGTTCAAATCGATTTGATTGGATTCGGTTCGACTTAGGTTCGTCTTTCCTGCACGAAACCGAAACATTTTTTCCAAGTTCGCCGAATTTCTGGGCGACCCTGTGACCTAGCTTACATGTACTTTGGCTTTAGCGTTTTTTTTATATTTCTTTTTGTTTCTTGCCGAATTTTCCTATATCTTACTCTTTTTTACTTTTTCTTTTTTCTCTTTTTTTTTACATTATTATTAATATTAATATTATGTGGGTTAATTAGACCCATCAGTTATAATTTTGCTTTTGAAGAATAGTAGGAAACTTTAGGTAAGTATATTTGATCTAAAATCTAGTCAGAATTTTTGCGGGAAATTGGGTTACAACGTCGAAGCTTTAGGTTTTGGTTACCCCCATGGATTTTTGATGGCGCTGAATCCATTTCCGTAGAAATTTTGGGAAATTTAGGTTACAATTGTCAAGCTTTAGGATTTTGGGTGCCCCATAGATTTTTTATGGTGCTGAATCTATTTCCACCATCAAAAAATTGATTTTCCACCTCCAAAAAATTGATTTAAACATCTTATGGTTGGAATCTTTGTGGCAAGATTGTGGCAAATTTGTAGGTAGACAATGTTATTAGATTATTTTTTAAAAATAAAATTTAATCTCATACAATTATATAGTTTAATAGAGTTTTGAGGTTATGTTATGTTTTTAATATAATTTAAATATTTAGTATATATTATTTATATATTATATATATATTTTATTATTTTTTTTTTTTTTTTTTTTTTTTCTTTTTTTTTTAATATAAAATTATAAAACTATATTTACATATAATTTATTTATTTGGGATAAATTAATAAGTTATATATTAAATAATTAAGAAAATATTTTCAGTAGTAATCACATAGAAAAAAGTTTTGTCTAGGCATTTCGAACCATCCAGTGTGGTTACCATCCAGTGTGGTTCATGGTCAGGACAAGTTGAAGAGGCAGATCATGGCACCATCTTAAATAGAGAGCAATGTAGAGACCCTTAGAAGTTGAAGAGGCAGAGCATGGGGCCATCTTAAATAAAGAGCAATGTAGAGACCCTACTAGATTTTGAAAAAAAATATTTTTATATATAACATTAATTATTAAGGTTAAATTATATTCAATAAAATCTAATAATAAGTAACAGTTCCATATATGGTCAAATAATTAAATTAAAAATAAATAAAAATTCAAAGTCAAACATGAATAAGGAGCAAAGTCCTAAAAATAATTAATATAATTTAGATCCTAGAAACAATTAATAAAATTATTTTGAAAATACAAAAAAATAAATAGAGGAGCCAAGAAAAATCAATGCAAAAATCCAAGTCAAACATAACAAGGAGCAAGGCCCTACAAATAATTAAAGGAGCCAAAAATAATGAAAATAATAAAAAAAAATTATGAAAAAATAATCAAAACATTAAATGAAAAACTAGTAAAAAAACAAAAGATATAAAGAAGATAAAAACACGTCTTCTCGACTTCTTCCTAAGATGTGGAAGAGGTTTGTGGATGACACTTGTGTCATTTGGTCCCATGATAAAGAAAAGTTGGAACTTTTTTTCCATCATCTTAACAATCAGTCTAGTTTTCATTGATTTTTCTTGGCTCCTCTATTTATTTTTAGAGCCTTAGCTCTTTGTTTTATGTTTGACCTTGAATTTTTTTTAAGTTTTCTATTTTTGATTATTTTTAGTTTTGATTTTATTTACATTGTTGGAATATTTTTTTATTATGTTATTGTATTTTCAGAATAATTTTATTAATTGTTTCTAGGATCTGAACTCTATTAATTATTTTTAGGACTTTGCTCCTTCTTTCATGTTTGATTTTGAATTTGTATTTCTTTTGAATTTAATTATTTGACTATATATCGAACCATTACTTATTATTAGATTTTATTGAATCTAATCTAATCTTAATAATTATTGTTATATATTAATTTTTTTTTTCCAAAATCTAGCCATTTATTATAGCTGTTAACTTGACTAAGGGTCTCTACATTGCTCTCTATTTAAGCTGGTGTCATGATCTGCCTCTTCAACTTTTTTGATGATGAACCACATTGGATGGTTCGAAACGCATTGGCAAAACTTTTTCCTATGTGATTACTACCAAAAATATTTTCTTAATTATTCTATATGGATCACAGAAGGTGAATTAAAAAATGCTATATATTAGTTGACGAATTTGTCGAATTTAAATATATATTAGTGGATGGTTTACTCTATTTATATTTTAAAATTTAATTTGAGCATAATTTATAGCCTTTTTCCTATGGATATGGATCCTTTAGGGTGTTTGGTAAAGAATTCCATGTCCTTGAACATATGGGTCTTTAAGGGAAACACCAAGCTAGGAGTTTAATATGATTTCCATGCCAACAACACCAAGTGAGAATATAACTCATTATCTGTTAGGTGTGGTTTTGAAGGATTGTTTTGGTCTCTTTTTTAACCCCTCAACAAGCTTGAGATGAATTATGATAAAGTCAATTAAAAAACTCAAAACCAAATTTACATTTCAAAAGATAAACCTTCTTGAATCTTGATTACAAAGTCAGTGCATGATCAACAATAAAATTTACAAATAACAAGGTAGATAATACATTAAAAATGCGACATAAATTTCAGGTTATGGTTGAATTGGAGTCTAGTGAGACTATACTTAAATTCACCTTTTTCTTAGTGTTTTTTTATGTTGAGGATTTGAGATGAACCATGGCTAATTACCTTAACCTTGGTTATATTATTTAAATAAACAAAATCAAATTTCATGATGTCATACCCATTATTGTCATGTGAGCTATACATGTGAGATGTGTTTTGCTATAATATGTTGTTATCATTACTTTGATGGTAAAAAAAATAAAATATTTGCTTGAATTACATGCTAATGAGAGATTGTCACGGATTTGATCAATTTCCAAAAATATAATAATCTTTTATAATAATAATTTAATAATAATTTATCTATAAAGACTTATAATTATTATAATGTATGCAAATTTTTCCATAGAGAAGTATATATTCATGTACCACATATGTATATTATTTTTCCATGGAGAGATTCCTGGTAGCAATATTATACTATGAGAATATATATATATATTTTTTTTAATTTGTTACTTTCATACTTATATCCATTAACTTCATTTATTCAAGATAGATTTTAAGGTATATTTTGAGTATTTTTGTAAATTTGCCGGTTTCAAATATATATTAGTTTTTTTTGTCGATCAAAGCACTAAGTTTATATTAGCGATGATAAAACAAGTACATACTGTTGGTCATCAACTCGTCCTACCTCACTCTGACTGGATTTGTTGGCAAGGAGAGCTGGAATATAGAACATAAGATTTCTGAATTTGCAGGTTATTTCCGAAGGGCTTCTCAACCATACAAGCCAAAAAACCGCCAAAATTAAAACACAACCTATCACATTCATTTCAGGGTGGTGGGCACAGTGGATGCATATCTGCATGAGTTGGATGCTCCCTTTGAATTTGTTGGTCATGCTGGTGAAATTCGATATGCGCCAGACGATCTTCAATCTCATGCAAACAATCATGAATTATGTGCTAATTGCTCTAGAATTTCCTCTTGGGTAAATTGAGTGTCGTTCCAGTAGGAAACATTATCATTGCGGTCCTCGTACCTATGGTCCCGGAGGATGTCTAGGTTGGCCTGGGTTCTCCTTAGTTGTTCAACAATGGAATCTAAAGAGGTAGCCTGGACTACTAGGCCGGGAGGCATCACAGGAATATGAGCGAGCCCCTCCTCTCTATCCAGGCTAGTTGAATGTGCCTTGCTGGAGGAAGAGGCACCACCACCTCTATTATTGATACGATCGCACTCGCCGACCCGTCGTCGGGGTCTTTCTCTTTGTCTTTGCATACCTACAAGTAGAATGACACCACACTCCCTCAGGCATTGGCATTCACCCCACTCCCACAGGCACTGGGACTCAACCCCTTCCACACAGCAAGAGACTACGAACCTTCTTGGAATCAGGAGATGGGTATCACTTGACCACCTCTAGGCTGTCCTCGACCACCCAATACCATAGTGATGATTCAACCCCTCACATATACATAATCACAATGACCAGACATTAGATTGCCCATAGTTCGACAATGAAAGCCCCTCAAGCTGTAATGTGTCTTCAACTTTGACACTCCCACCCTCAGAACACACCCAAGCTCTATATCTCTTCCCCTTGAGACCCCAAGTCACAACAACTCCTAGATCGGGTGAAACTATTGTCGCAGGGGCAAGATATAGGTGCTCACGAATTGGACTCTACGAGCATAAAGTTCGTCTCACAAGGGACGTAGACACCAAACATATTACACCAATTTCTTCACCTCCTCAATAATGCCCATAACAACTCACACAAAGCTCAGACTTCCTCTCCGAACCACCGATTGTTTGGCCCAACAAAGCCACCGTCCCCCTTGACTGATAACCCAAACACTAACAACAAAACATAAATCGAAAACAATCCACAGACACCCGAATAGGTGAAAGATCATTACCCGAACTTGTTGGATTGCAAATTTCCTCTGATGTAGCACGCGAGTAGCGAGCAGGTGAAGATGCCACAAAGCAAAGATGATGCAAACAACTGCTCGAACAAATTTCTTTGCTTGTGGCTTCCTTGGATCCCAAACGAATTCTTGGACACAAAAACAAACACATAGGCTCATGGCACCCACTAGCAGCTTACCACCCTGGCCTTTCGGCTCTCGCCAGAGACCTGGCCAGTGAACATAATCGTCGCCCTTCTGCTCTCCGCTTGTTCTCATCGCCCACCACAGACACACTAAGGCCTTCTTTCCCCAAAGCGAGCAATAAAACCTCCCTTTCTCCCGAGATTTCCATTGACGGGCTAAGAGCTCCCCATCTTTTCTCATTAAACAACGCATGGTGAACAACTGGCAGAAGGTGGGGATCCCAAGGCCCCCCTCTATTGTATGTCGGTCACCCCCATCTGGGGAAGATAAGTCCTCATCCACTAGTGAACAGATAGTCTCTATTTTTGCAAGGGTCAAGTTACTACACTCATGGACTGCATTCCAACTAAGAGCAAAATCCTCATGGTCCTCCTTGGTGCCACAATTTCCTAACAATCAGCTACTGAGTTTCCAACCCTTAAGGTATGCTGGGTGATGGCATAGGGAAAGTGATCTAGCAACACTTTGATCCTCGTAGTAAGTGACTCCAATCGCCAACTCCGGACAAGTTTGGAGGTAGTGGCTCCATTGATAATTTTCTGACAGATGTTAGTAACCAGTTTTGAGTCTCCACTGATTTGGATCTTGGAGACCCCGAGATATCTTGCTAGTTGCGGACAGTTCTCAAGGGCAATCATTTCTGCCATGTTGGAGGAGTCTCCACAGTGCCAAGCGAAAAATACCCACTAGCCTCCTGCCCTCATCTTGCAAAATACCTCCAAATGCCGCTGGGCCAGAGTTCCCTTTAGAAGCCCCATCAAAACCGAGTTTCACAAAATCTTTGTGGGGGCTTGAGGAAAGAGGAAGGAGAACGGCTTTGAAGCTCTTTCTCTCCCTTTGGATGGTGGCATCCCTCCCAATAGAAAGGTGCATGGCATTGAGAATTTTAGTTTCCAAAGGGTCAGTTTTCCAATCTTTCTCACTCCTTTTTTCTGCCATAATAGTTTCTCTTATGTTTCCGGATCTCGAAATATTAATTTATTTTGGGCTTTCGAAATATTCCAAATAATGAACCCCATGACTAGGATCCATGCATGGTTAACTATTGGATTTTAAAGTAGGATGGCCTCCAGTTAGTAATTGTGTTGGCTAAACAAGTTGGGTCATGGTCACAAGTACCAGACAATGTCCGGGCTTCAGAATAGATTGCCTTAGCGGTTGGGCACTCATTTAGTAGATGCTCCATCGTCTCCTTGTTGGAAATACTGAGAGGGGGGTGAATCAATATTCCTTTTCAATTGTTACTTTTACCAGTTAGATCACTTATATTTAAAACACAAAATGAACAACAATAAGAATAAATGCTTTTATTAATTTTTTCAATAAATCAAGTACAATATATGTAGGGCTCCAACCATAGATGAAGACACTGATCTTCAATCTCCCAGGCTCCAACCTGTATTTGCCAAGCACCAACTTGGACTTCTAGGGCTCCAACCTTGTCAATTCTGAGGCACCAACCCTATATCTGATTCAGGCTCCGACCTGGTTTCTTGAGGACTCCGATCCTCTAGGGCTCTGACCCTATCTTCCAAGGCACCAACCTTGTCTTTTCGAGGCTCCAACCCTTAGCTTCACTTTGTCAAGATGTATTTGGTTATAATTCATGGCTCCCAATGTCTTCTTCAATGAGCCTTGTCTATCTTTGTCTTTGCTGTAGTATCTACATTATGTCATCAATGAAAACCTTGATCTCTTCACATGAATGTGTCTCTGTTGTCCTTCATGGTACCCAAACAAAAACTTCAAGGTCACCTCATGATGGCTTCAATAAGCTTTTCCAAGAGTGATTTCAACAGGCTTCTTCAAGAGTGTCTTTAATGGGCTTCTTCAAGAGAGTCTTCAATGGGCTTCTCCAAGAGTGTTCTTCAAGATCTAATACTTCTCTTGTGCAAATCCCCAAATGTTCCATTGTTCAAGGTCTTCAAGTTCTTCAACTTGCACAAGCCTCCAAGGTTCACAACTATAGGCCTCCAAAAGATGCAAAGAGTGTCCACAAGGGAGTAGCTCCAAAACTGAGATCAAGTCTATCAAGGTTGCCTTTCAATTTTGCTTCAACAAATCTGCTCTAAAGGTCAGATCCAAAACTGCCTCAAAGACTGCTTTCAAAGTGCTGATCAAGGCTGCCCAAGATATCCTATAGAAGGCTGATCCAAAAATGTTGATCCAACCTGCTTCAAGATGGCTCCAAGAATTTTCATCAATGCTTCAATGATGCTCCATGGATGTCTTTAAGTCTGCTCATGAAAGGCTGCTCCAGGAGTCCTCAACTCAGCTCCTTGAACTACTATCCAACCACCTTGACTGTCCACAGGTCTGGTTCCTCCTTCAAGCTGTCACAGAGTCGAGAGAAGTGTCACTACAGGACTGTCCACATCTTGATGAATGTCCTTCAAGGATAGTACACCACTGAGCCTAAAATTTGTGTCTCCAAGGAGACTGGTCACATGTCTGAAGGTGTAGTCCTTCCACAAGACTGCATTTAGAAAAGAGGTTCTGCAATCCTGTTACCACAGGTCCGAGTCAAAATCCACCACTGTTCTGTCTAAAAACGCAGCTACAGGTGACTGTATCTATCACAGGTTGCTGTCTGCAATTAGCGTGCCACAGGTCCGAATTTACAGGCCTCCACAGGTGTGTTATGTTTGCTACTGTTTGCTGTCCGAGTTCACAGCAATTCCGAGCCTAAAAAATGCCCAAACAGTGCTCTAAAAACTATCCTCCTCGGCCTCTTTGCTGTTCTGTCCTCTTCTGCATTTCATCTCTGAAATTTTCACCAAAATTGCTTGGTCAAATCAGTAGTCCGTACCTCCTTTTTATATGAGTTTGACGTTAAGATGAATGGACATGTCTTATGGAGGGAGGCTGGCAAGACAGACTGAGTGTAGGTCGGCTAGCTTTAAAAAATAGGATATATTAACTTAAAAAATAAATTTCTCTTAGACTCTTAGGAGTTAGGAGGCAAGTGAGGGCTCATTAGAAAGAGTCCTCTACAATATAGTCAAGGAGTCATAATGAAATGATGTCTTCAAGATGTCAAAAAATAAATTTCTTTATGACTGTTTGGAATTTTTAGTGCAGAAAATGATTAGGACAGCAATAGGTCATTAGGGCTTGCTGATTAGGACAGCAAGAGGTTATTAGTGTGTCCCCAAGTGCTTTGTCATCATGTAAGTCATCCATGTCACCATGATAGTGTATCTGGCATCATGATAGTGAATTTAGCATTCATGTCATCATGATTCATGATAGTGTAGCATCATGTATCCAATAATAGTGCAATGATATGTCACCAACCATAGTGCAGTGTTTATTAATTTGCCATTAGGAGATTTCCAAGTCCCTCATGTCATGTCTTGCCATTATGTGATTTCCAAGTCCTTCATGTCATGTCTCCAATCATTGTCCATGTCATCAAGACCATCATCAAGTGCCATCATGTATGACATCATCAAGTGTGGTCATTCATGTATAGTCCTTCAATATCAAGGGTAAGGACATCATCTGGGTTCTAGGCTTCTTCATCAAGAGTAAGAACATCATCATGATTTCTAGGGCTTCTTCATCAAGAACAAGGATACATGACGATCTACCCCTTCCATACTTGCAGTTCCAGATATTTTTGCATTGTTCATTCGATTCTTGTATCCAACACCACCATAATTTGGCCCCCATAACCTCATTTAGTACTTCAGGATCTTGCAGTCCGAATCCACCGTGGGCTTTAGGAAGGCCACAAGTGACCATTTCTTAGCAGAGTTAGCCCCTTGCCCGAGAAATCTACGAAAGATGGAAACCAACACCTGATAGATACACTTGAGGGATGGGAGAGTTGACAGCTGATACATAGGAATGACCTGGAGTACTGATTTGAGAAGAGTGGCCCTACTGGCAAGGTTGAGAACACAGAAAGCCCAACAGGATAGTTTTGATGCCAATTTTCTACAGATATCTTTCCAACACGCTATTATCAAGGGGTTGGCTTCAAATATATATTAGTTAATGACTTTACTTGAACTTTAGAATGCAAAATAAACATAGCTCATAACCTTTCCCCATCGATATCAATCTTTAACCAAAATACTAAACCGGGGTGTTTCATAAGGTATCCATTTTTCTTGTGGATCTAGGTCCTTAATCAAGACACCACCCTAAGGTGTCTCATTAGCTACCTGTGTTGATAACATTGATGAGAAATGGAAGTCATAACTCTTTATTCATGGTCTTCAAGGATAATTCTAATGTCATTTTTTCCCCTTGGGCAAGGTTGAGATTAAAATTTTCAAATGGCACAATAGATAATATATTGAAGTGTGACATAGCTATCAAGTTATGGCTGACTTGGAGTTTTAGTGAGTTTAGTCTTATGAATTTAGATTGATCATATTTGATACCATATGCTAATTGCAAGACATTGCTAATACTTGCATACGATATATTTAATATAGCTTATGTTAACATTGTCAATTGGGTTTAACTTGGGTGGTTAAGAGGAGAAGTTGTTACCCTCCCCACCCAGGTTCAAGTTTTCCTTGTAACACATTTGATGCTTTCTCACTCTTCCTCAGGTGCTTGAGGTTAGTCCCAAGGGGTAGCTCAAGCAATCATGAGCTAAATGGAGATCTCTCCCTCGAAGTTAGAGAGGTCATGGATTTGATTCTCTTGATACCCCCCATGGAGTGAGGTGCTTGGAAATTAGGCACTCACTATTTACCTTAGTTAGCACCCATCGACAAAAGTGAAATTTCCTAGGGTTTTCCCATGCTTTATTTCAAATAGAAAAATGTTTATGGTTACTAATGCTAACCTAAGCTTAACAAGTCAAAATTGTGAATTAGCACATCATTGAAGTTTAGCAATGATATACAAAAGTAATCTTCTTAATGAGCTATTTCATTTTTATAAAATAGATATAAGCATGCTTAAATGTTAACCTAACACTATGGTTGCTCAAATGCTGTAAACTATAGGACAAGAAGTATAATGGATTTAGTTTAGTAATTCTAGAATTTTTTTAAAATGTAATAATCACTAATAACCATGTACTATAGAGCAAGATTATGTTAAAAGTAAATATTGTGAGCATAGATTGACCATAGTAGGATGCATAGGCATAAAGAAAGAATGACATGATATAAAAAATCACATAAATAGATGTTACTATCATAGATTGTTTTTGTTAAACTTTGATAAGTCCATGTTGCATTGTTTATACACTAGATGATGTCTAATGATGGCACTGTGAAAATTCTTGAATCTAACACATCAGAAACCCCTACTGCAATTACTGGTTTACACTCTCCTACTTGTTCTTTACATTAACAAGTTATCTAATTGCATAAACATCGAAGTAAACACTATTGCAACCTTCACAGATATACAGATCATGCATTGAAATAAACAATAACAATAACATAAGGGACACCGTTATTTTTGGACAATCTTCCCCCTAAAAACCCAATTCAGCAAAACCGGTGTAGCGTATAGAGGGTTTGTATTATTAAGCAGATTTCGCGAATACAACTAGGGTGCCATAAATGGCTCACCCAACAGAGAATATCCTTGGCAGTAGTACCTCTATCGAGAGACAAATATTTCGGGAAATCAGCAACCGGATGATCAAAGCTCACAATGAATCTAGTTGTTCCCTATGCTAGACAGCGAAAGCTGCTCCAAGCACTGCTCAAGAACCACGTCACTCCTCTAGGAGCTCCATCACCCCTCCAGGAGCCACATCACCATATCTCGGTTTAGAATCTGCTGATCTTCTCTCGGTTTGCCCCACAGAATTTCCCCAGTGCTGCCTTTGAAGCCCACTACGACTTTTGTGTCAGCCTCTACGGCTTCTGTGTCAGCCTCTACGGCTTCTGCATCAGCCTCTATGGCCCTCTGCGTCCTCTGCCTATGGTCTCTGCGTCATCCCTTCTAGGTCTTGTGCTGTTTCTCGCGGTACTTCACTGCCTCTCTGCTATGTATTCTTCAGCCTCAGATGGAAATCCCTTGTTGAATTGTCCCTCACTGCAACTGATCACCAACTTGATTTCCTCAGCAAACCTCGCCCTAGAAAATCGAATTCTTGATCTCTCTTGGTGTGTCTCCCACTGACCCTCAAGCCTCCTCTTATACTTTTTCTGTTGACGAATCAATGACCGAGATTAAGTCCCTAATCAACGACTAAGATTAGAACTGGTTTGATCTTCATCACTAAGAACTTTCTCACCCATATTTTATTAATACATATTAATATTTTTAGTTTCCTAAGTTTAGACTTAGGAACTCATTAAAAATATTAATTATTTTAGTATCTCTTTATCCAGGTGGAATTTCTCCAAATGATTTCTGGGTCTTGGAGATCTCATGTGCCTTAGCCTCTCCACTAAATTTCAAGGTTAGAGCACATTCAATGCTACCCAAAAATCAACACTCCCTCTTAGCGAGGAATGTGCTCTAGCAATACTTCCCCATAGAAGCATTACATTGATCCTCCACATCGGTCCTTTGTGCTGATGTTTGGCCTGCTACCCCACATCCACTGCACTGCTGCCCATGACACTGCCACTGCCATTGCTACATCTGTACTGCAACTCCCTCTCAAAATGCTGCCCATGCTGCCCATAGCACTGCCACTGCTAACTGTTGCACTGCAACTCAGTTACCGAGAAGTAAGTAACTGACTTCACCCAAACATTGACATCCTGGTCAGTCTGGAAATATCATGATGTTGAAGCCTCCTCTGCTGCTATCCTGTGCTCCCTCTGCTACCACTACGCTGCTGCAACCTCTTCTATGCCTCTCGCACTGCTGCAACCACCACTGTGCTGCTACAGACTTCTGCACTCTAATGATGCCTTGCCGCTCCATAACACCTTGCTCCACCTGACACTTGTCATCATGCTATTGTCATTAAGGGCTCCCATAGCCGTATGTGATCCAAGAGTTTGGGCATCTCAAGGATCCTGCTCCTTTTTATGTAGTCCTCTTGACTACAGCTCCATGTCTCCCCACGTCTTCTCTAGAGGCACATGAGCACTCATGGTATAATCATCGTTAGTCTCGACATCCTTCTCTGCTTTTGCTGGAGCAGCTTTTGAGTCAGAAGCTTCTCCCTTGCCTTTCTTCTTGGGGCATTGAGAGACATAATGTCCCAGCTCCCCACAGTTGAAGCAATTGACCTCGGAGATGTCTTTCTTCTTCCTCTTTTATACTCCCTGTTGTCTAGCTGATGCGAGAGTTGCATGCTCCTCCTCCTCCTTGATTAAAACTCCCTTACCACTACTCCCCACCTTGGTCAATCTCCTGAGCTCTTCCTGTCGAAGAGCAACCCTTATCTCCTCCCAACTGGGGAGAGTTGCTCTGCCCAAAATGATTTGGAAAAACGTCTCCGACTCCGAGACTACATTCAGGGCAGTCCTACTCCTGACCATGAACTTTGGATCCAGTGTAGACCCCATGGAAATAAGTTGGTCGCGAATTCCTTGCAACCTGAGAAGGAATGGATCTATCTCCTCTCCTTTCTGCATTTGATATGACCTCAGTCGATTCTCCAATAACATCTTCTGCTGCACGGAAGAACCCTAGTATAAGGTGGTCAGGGTCTCCCACATTTCCGTTGCTGTTGACTTCTCAACACAATGTAGTATTACATGATCCTTGACCCCATCTAGGATCATGCATTTTGCCTTTGCCCAGGCCTCCTCATACTTCTCATTTGCATCAGGGTCAATTGGGACAACTACTGTTTTCAAGGCATAGTCCTTGATGCAATGTTTATCCAGGATTTCCAGGATCCTGGCCTTCCAGATGACAAGATTGGAAGCCCTGTCTAATCTGTCCTGATCCCTCAATCCATTCACTGCCATCTCTGCTCCTCTTCTCTAGACTCCCTCTGAGTCCTGATTTCCCTCTCGGAAATCCTCTGGCCAACTGTCGAATCACTCCTCTCCAATCCTCCTTTGCAGCTGCAACCCAGATCTAGATTTCTTGGCTAGGAATCTATCGAGGTAGTGCTTCCCTCTACCTTGGTTCAGTCTCCTTAGACGCTGTTCTTCACTAACAAAAACAATGTCCGACTAGCTTCTCAAATCGAAATCTTCTCAGCTCCCTTAGCCCCGGCAACTGAAGAATCTAAGCCCTTCTAGTTCTGCGCAATCACAGTGAGAACTGGATCAACTCCTCCTGGCCACTGCGTCAATCCTTCCTGGCTCAGAAAGATGACTTGGCACTCTGTAAGCCTGATCTGCCTCCCTCTGCCTTTGCACTGGCCTGGACAGCTGACGCAACTACTACATGGGCTCCTCCCAGCTATTGTGCCACCTTCACCTGGCTCAGAGTGCTGACACAGGCACTGTGTGAGCCTCTGCGTCACTTTCTCTACACTACGTCACTCCTCCTTCTACGTCTCTGGCTCTGGAACAATGCTCTCACTTGGGACAACTGCTTTTTTGTTGCAAATTATCGGATTTCTTGACTGGTGTCTTCAGTCGCCTATGATTTGCAATCCCT
>APFE030342029.1:0-14496 GCA_000404065.3 Pinus taeda | reverse complement strand
AAGGTCATAAGTGTGCTGAGAAGAAACTATTTTACATAGAGTATGAAGAGGAGGAAGAAAAGGATCAAGAAACATCAAAACAAGAGGATGTACGCCATGACCCAAGCAAAGAAAAAGAAGAAATAAGTCCAACCATATCTTGTAAAGCATTGGCAAGAATTATCACTCCTAAAAATCTCAAGATAGAAGGACATATCAAGGAGAAAAAGGTTCAAGAAGTGAAAGAACACATCGAGAGAGAAGAAATGAATCCAAACATATCATGTAATGCATTGGCCAGAATTACCACTCCTCAAACTATCAAGATAGAAGGACATATCAAGAAGAAAAATGTTCAAGTGAAAGATCACATCGAGCAACAAGAAATGAATCTGACGATATCTTGTAAAGAATTGGAAGAAATTACCACTCCTCAAACTCTCAAGATAGAAGGACATATCAAGAAGAAAAAGGTTCAAGCAATGAAAGATCACATCGACCATCAACACCAAGTTCTCCAACTTTTAAAGGATAATGCCACTTTGGTGCAGAATCGAATGAAACAACAAGTAGGTCAACATCGCAATGAAAAAAGTTTTGATGTAGATGATTGGGTATTTTTACAGCTACATCTCAAGAAAGCTATTTATGAGAAGGAAATATTGGCAGTACTACATGCACTTAAGAAATGGCGACCTTACCCAATGGGAAGACACTTCAAGGTAAAAATGGATCATGATAGTCTTAAATACTTTTTAGAAAAAATATTATCTTTAGAAGAAAAAAAAATGGGTCACAAATATGTTGGGTTATGACTTTGACATCATCTAGAGAAAAGGGAATAATTTTTTTGTTGTGGATGCACTCTAAAGAAAGGATGGGGATGTGGAAGCATTGTTTTATGTTATTTCTACTATCCAACCAGATTGGATAAATGAAGCAAGGGATGAATGGAAGAAGGACAAAGAAGTGTGGCCACTCATTCAAAAGTTGCAGAAGATCCCAATTCAAACAATATTTCCAAAACTTGAAGAGGAAGGAAGAACCCGACAGCTACAAAATTGATCAATTTTAGAGTATCTCATCACGTGGAAGAACTTACCTGCTGCAGATCCACATGGGAGGACAAGAATTTTATACACAAGCATCAAGAACTACTCAAGCTTTGTGGACGACACTTTTTGAAGGAGAGGGGCATGTTAGGCCCCTATACTACTAGTGTAACCCCTTATTTTTATTAGTACAACCCTCTTATTATATTGTTGTACCCATGTAGTCCCCATATTGTTACTATTGTGCCCCATAGAAAGCCACATACATTTTATTATTGTGCCGTTTACCATTATTATTGTTAGTCGGCTCTGATTGAAATATTATGAACCCCTTAGACTCCTATATATAGAAAGGAGGTCTTGTCATTTGAATCATCCAAGAATTGTTCATTTGTGTAATGTAAAGGATCTTGTCAAGTGGATACATGCAAAGGTTGTATCTTGGGTAAGTATGCAAAATCTTCCTTTCAGAATCAAGACAGCCGAGCTGGAGCAATCCTAGAGCGAGTTCATACAGATGTGTGTGGACCATTCTCAATAGCATCCACCGCTAAACAAAGGTACTGTTAACCCTACTATGCAGCACTGACTTTCTAAAGGTCAAAGAGAAGCTTGGTCTATTTGGTGGTGTTCTCAAAGAGGCCCCACATGGGTCATTTTCACCTTCTCCTCACCCCCCCGCCATTCCAACGACTCCCATCGCACCTGATAAAGGTGACCTGCTCTACCACTCTCCATCGTCAGATCATCTCCACAAGATTCGTTGACCTTCGCACATATCGCGAGAACAACAAGATCAAGCGATAGCGTGTGATGAGAGTGGTTTTTCTCTCTCATTCGCTACTATGTGTCATTCGTTGAGTGGAATCACTCGGCCCTGGGTAATTACCGCTTAGCACTCGAAAGCGGTGCGATGAAAAAAATTACCGCCTAAGCAAACCACCCTCAACCATTAGTGCCCATGCAGCTCCATCACTCAATGATTGTTCGATCTGTCCACTGAAGATCCAGCGGCCCTTACACACCTCGCTCCCACTTTGGCTGATAGCCTTTGTCGAGCCATCTCCGCTATTCATCTCCCTGATCTAACAGTCATCTCTCTCCCTCATCCCAACTGTCCACTTACCCATGCATCCCATGTCCTACGGCCATTCTGTTGCTCGAAGAAGGAGATGACCAGTTTTTCCGGAGTGGTTATAGTCTGACCCCCAACAACCACATTAAACAGAAAACATGGCCAAAGGGAGAAAAGGACATAGCATGGCTCTGTAATAGAATTTATTAGTCATGGACTTCACTGCTGCAAGTGTTCTGACAACCTAAAGGACAGCGCAACAGTTGTACAGATCAAATTTACACGATGTAGCAAGCAACCTCATTTAGAGACTCCATCAGGCAGTTAAATGTAGTTGGTGGTCAGTTAAGACCCCTCCATACCTAAATAGCCAGGTGCCATTGTAATGTAAATTTATAAATACCAAGAAGAAAGATATAATCAAGGTTGGCATTTGATGTAAAGTTCAACTTCTGGAGACTGTAGACACTTTGTAACTTGCAATGTCTCATCTTCATTTTCAGCAAATACAAGCTTCTTTTGTTGTTAACTACTCACTGTCCATTTTCGTCTATTCTAAGCTTGCACCTGATATGCTGTGTTCTTGGTCTCTTGATGTTTAGCACTAGATAACTGTCATCTGATCTCTGTGTTGGAATCTTGAATGCATCACTGAATAGGTTGCTCAGGTGTCTTTGTATCTAATGTAGGAGGGCTCTCATCCTGTCTTTGCATTAACAGACTAGATTTGCAGGTTTCTGTACTAGTTGCAGCTGGCCATCACATGGTCTTGTGTATCTGCTAGTGTGGTTAGTGTTCTCCATATTCACCTAAATCTCTAAATTGTGAGCATTGGTGCTCTAAATCCTTGTAGTCTAAGGGTGTTCATGCATGTTTGGGGTGAAACAGAGTAGAAGTGGTTATCTGGCTTGAACCAAACCATCATTCCTTCCACTAAACCTTGCAACAATAATTGAATTTATATGTTATCAGGCATCTCTGAGCTACAACCTAGGAGAGTTTCTTGTAACCCTAACATAATTGGTGCCACTGCCGGGGAGAGGTGATTGAAGCTCAGCTTCCCTGGGAGAACGACACAGATCCAGCTTTGATGATAGACAAAGTTTAGACACATTTTTGGTTGTAATCATCTATCTGGCAACTCTACTAGAGGACGAACCTTTTGGCGACTCCAGATCATAATTCTGGCTCAGTTTGTGAGGCACACTCGGAGGAATCCTCAGAATCACCAGCTGACCCAGTGCTTGACCCTAAAAAGATTTCAAGCAAAGAAAGACATTACAAAAGGGAGCATCAGGATCAAGCAAACCTAAACAATCTTATGCATATCTACAAGAAAGGCTTGTAACAAAATACATACATAGTGAGAATATAGCCTCTAGTACTAGTAGTGAAGAGAAATTTTTATAGATTCATAAAGCTCCCATTTCTTTAGGTCCTCCTTTGGATCTCAGCCCAAAGGAAACCTCCCTTCCAGTCCATCAGTTTCCTTCAGCCCTGTCATTCATTTCTCAACTTTCTATCATTCAAATTGCTAGCACCCTTCCATCCAGCCCAGTCATGGCAGTTCCACAAGCACCCACCAAAATGGAAATAATCATAGCTGCTAGGTATGGACCCCTGGTCCTGCTTATTCCTTTGAATGCCATGCCTATAGGAGAATATCATAAATACATGCCTAAGTTCACTGGGACAGAGGGAGTAACAGCTGAAGAACACCTTGAGTCTTTTTATAGCTATGCTGATAACTTAGATAACAGTGAAGATGATGTGTGGATGAGAGTATTTGTCGAAATCCTTGATGGAGAGGCTAGAAAGTGGTTCAGAGAGCTGACCCCTAGGTCTATGGTAGACATTGAAGAATTAGGTGTTGTGTTTTTAGAGCATTGGGGGGATAAGAAAGATCTGATCTATTATCATACTAAGTTTGGCAACCTAAAAAGGGAAAATGGGGAGTCATTTTCCGATTTCAATAAAAGGTTCAACCGCATGTATAGCAAGATACCAGCTGAAGTGAAACCTACTCCCACCTCTGCCAAGCTCACTTATACCAATGCCTTCAATTCTTATTTTTGTTTAGTATTGATAGAGAGAAGATGTGCTTCTTTGGCTGATATGCAAGATGCAGCCCTGGAAGTAGAATTAAACATCATGGCTGCAGAAGAGCTCAAAGGTAATGTTGATAGAAGAAAACAGAGGGGTGAGCCCACATCATATTTAGATCCCAAGATTGATAAAATGGCCAAGATGATAGAGTCTTTGCCTCTGAAGTTTCCAAATTAAAGGTTGAGCAGCATTCTAGGAAAGGATGGGTTCATAATACCTTTGCTCCTCCAAATCCAAATCTATATAGAAGACCTAATGAGCAGTTGCAGATTTTGCAAAGGAGCAAAGATGCCAGTGAAGGCCAAAGGGTGAAGGTCCCTTTTCAAAATACAGTAATGGAAGAAGAGTAGTTTGAAGAAGATGATGAATCCATTGCATGGAAAACAAAGGCAACACCACTTTTCTAACCAAATCTGTCTATGGGAAGTCATTATTCAATGACCAGATCAGCCAAAAATGGGATGGTGAGGTTGTTCTACAAACTGTAGATTAGCACAAATATAATCTGAGGTCAAAAATGAATAATGTCAAGGAAACTCCTGTTCATAAAGATGTTGTTCCTGTAGAACATCAAGCCAATAAGCAGAAGCAACCAATAGTTGATCCTATCATCTTCAACTCTCCAACCATAAAGGTAAGAGGCCTTGACAAGTCCCCTTTTTCTTTCGGTTTTCAGTCAGAAATCCAGAAGCCAAGAATACCTATGCCCCTGATTGAACTAGTGAAGAAAGAGTCCTTCCAGAAATATATCCTTGAGAATCTTGAGCTTAAAACCATCCAAGCTTCCACTGACTATGTAAGTCTGCAAGATGACCAACCAGTTTTTGTTCTCAGCCAAGTGATTGAAAATTGTGAAGTCAGCTCCCCATCATCTTATGTTCCTCTATCTGTTCAAGATAAAATCCATCATAATTTTCCCCTAGGCACTGAAGCCAGCTATAATTCAATGCTCAAGGCTAACATGGATAAGCTTGGTCCTGATATTACGAAGCCTGGCCAGTTGGCCTCCACACAGCCTAAAAAGGCAGTTTGCCAAATCACAGAGGAAGAAGGCCCAAAGATTTGGGACAACTTCTTTGATGGGGCTTATTCTAAGAAAGCTACAGGAGCAAGCAAAGTATTTGTGTCCCCCACACAAGAATACATTGATTCACCATTTATATTAATTGTTCAGGCCACAAATGACACAAATGAGTACACAACAACCCTTATTATTCAACAGGTGTACAAAAGTTTCCACGAAATACATCCAAGGATGAGAGCATACAGAGAGGGGGTGAAATATAAACCATCTCTACCCGATAAGGTCAAATTCCCTAAATGTTTTGAGGTAGGTGATCAAATCAACAAGATTTTGCAAGTATTTGATGAATTGGCTGACATGCACATTAACCAAGAGAAAAAAACTTTTCATAGAAAGGTAAAAGGGGTTAATTCTCAGTATGGTGACTGTTTTCTCCAATGGGATGCATGGAAGGAAAGGCAGGGAGATCATGGAAAATTCGATGCTTTGTGGAGAGGACCTTTTGTCATTGCTAGGTCCAGGGGAACAACACTTTCATGCTACAAAGTATGGAAAGAAAACCAGTTTTTGATGGCCCAGTTAATGGGTGGTTTTTGAAGATTTATGTTGTTAAGGCCTTTAGGCCCCAACATTGTAAATATGTTCTTTTACCATTTTTAGTGTCGGCTTAGTTAGACTCTATGCCTAATGGAATACTAGGAAATCTTTTTGATCTTGTTTCTATATGAAGGCAGTGGCCTACGGTTCTTAAAACCTGACAGGGAGGCTTTCATCCCCAGAAGGAGCTAGTGTTAGCCCTGCTATGTAGTGTTGCCTTTCTAAAGGTCAAAGAGAAGCATGGTCTGTTTTGTGGTGTCCTCAAAGAGGCCCTACATGGTTCATTTTCCCCTTCTCCTCATCCCCCCACTGATCCAATGGCTCCCATCACACCCGATAAAGGCGACTCGCTCTACCACTCCCCACCGTTAGATCATCCCCACTAGATCTGACGACCTTCGAACATATCGCGAGAGCAACTAGATCGAGCGATAGCACGTGATGAGAGTGGCTTTTCTCTCTCATACGATGTTATGTATAGTTCATTGATTGGAATCATCTGGCCCCAGCTAATTACCACTTAGCGCCTGAAAGCGATGCGATGAAAGCGATTACCGCCCCAGCAAACCACCCTCACCCATTAGCACCCATGTAGCTCCATCATACGATGATCATTCAATCTATCCATTGAATATCCAATGACCCTTACGCACCCCGCTCCCACTTTGGTTGATAACCTTCACCGAGCCATCTCCACCATTCATCTCCTCGATCTAACGGTCATCTCTCTCCCTCATCCCAACTGTCCACTTACCCATGCATCCCATGTCCTACAGTCATTCTTTTGCCCGAAGAAGGAGATGACCAGCTCTGTCGAACTGGTTACAGTCAGACCCCCAACAACCACATTAAAAAGAAAGCATGGCCAAAGGGAGAAAAGGACATAGCACAGCTCTGTAATAGAATTTATCAGTCATGGAATTCACTGCTGCAACTGTTCCAACCACCTAAAGGACAGCGTAGCAGTTGTACAGATCATATTTACACGATGTAGCAAGCAACCTCATTCAGAGACTCCATCAAGTAGTTAAATGCAGTTGGTGGTCAATTAAGGCCCCTCCATACCTAAATGGCCAGGTGTCATTGTAATGTAAATTTATAAATACCAAGAAGAAAGGTATAATCAAGGTTGGCATTTGATGTAAAGTTCAACTTTTGGAGACTGTAGACACTTTGTAACTTGCAGTGTCCCATCTTCACTTTTAGAAAATACAAGCTTCTTTTGTTGTTAATTGCTCACTGTCCATTTTCTTCTATTCTAAGCTTTCACCTAATATGCTATGTTCTTGATCTCTTGATGTTTAGCACTAGATAATTGTCATCTTATCTCTATGTTGGAATCTCGAATGAATCACTGAATAGGCTGCTCAGGTGTCTTTCTATCTAATGCAGGAGAGCTATCATCCTGTCTTTGAATTAATAGACTAGATTTGCAGGCTTCTGTACTAGTTGCAGCCGGCCATCACATGGTCTTGTATATCTGCTGGTGTGGTTAGTGTTCTCCATATTCACCTAAATCTCTAAACTATGAGCATTGTTTTCTAAAGCCTTGTAGTTTGAGGGTGTTCATGCATGTCTAGGGTGAAACATAGTAGAAGTGGTTACTTGGCTCGAACCACACCATCATTCCTTCCACTAAACCTTGCAACAATAGTTGAATTTATATGTTACCAGGCATCTCCGAGCTACAACCCAGGAGAGTTTCTTTGAATCCTAACAGGTACTATGTTATTTTTATTGATGGATTTTCTCATAGATGTTGGATCTCCTTCATGCAGAAGAAGGATCAAACCTTATCAAGGTTTTGTGATTTCAAAGCCTTGATTGAGAAAGAATCTGGAAAGAAAATAAGGCCCTTGCGAAGCGACAATGGTGGCGAGTATGTCTCCCAATAGTTTAAGGAATTCTATGCAGCAGAAGGAATTAAATGGGAGTTGACGACACCCTATAACCCATAGCAGAATGGGGTGGCCGAAAGGAAGAACAGATCAATTGTGGCAGTAGCTTGGACAATGCTACATGACCAAGGCCTACCATTTCATTTGTGGGTTGAGGCATGCAATACAATAGTATACTTGCAAAATAGAAGCTCAAATATATATATTGGGGATGAAGACACCAGTGGAAGCCTTCTCCGGGAAGAGACTAGATGTGAATCACTTTAGGATATTTGGATCATCGGTTTATTGCCATTTGACCAAATATGCCCAGAAGAAGCTAAAGCCAACAGCTGAGTTGGGGATACTTGTGGGTACAATGATATACCCCACAACTATTGGGTGTTCTTGCCTACTAGTCAGAGGAGAGTGGTATGTAGATATTTGAAGTTTGATGAGCAGAAGGCAATGCAAGTTTCCCTTGAGAGGGAGCTCAAGTTGCAGGCAGAGGAGGAACTTTTGGTTCCTAAGGAGGAGGAGCCTCAAACTAATGCGGAGCAGCCACATGCAAAGGATCTATGATTGGAGACATCCACTCATGTAGAGTCTTCTAGAGATGGACATAAAGGCTTAAGGGAAGCTGACAGATTGGTGATGGATGTGAGAGCGAATGTGGGATAGCCATCCTCTTAGTGTAGATAGAGGAGATCACCTGAGCGGTACATTGGTTACATGGCCCTTGTTGGGGAGTGTGTAGAGACTGAACCATCTTCCTTTGAGGAAGCAGTGCAACAACCAATCTAGGTTGATGCTATGGTGGAGGAGTATGACTCCATGGTTTGGAACAATGATTGGGATGTTGTTCCAACACCAGAGGACAAGTCGACAGTGAGTTCTCGATGGCTTTACGAGGTAAAGCAAACAGCTGATGGCAGTGTGGAGAAACATAAGGCAAGGTTTGTTGCCCGTGGTTTCTCGTAGGTTGAGGGGATCAACTATGATGAGACTTTTGCTCCTGTAGCAAGGTATTCATCTATCAGATTGATGGTGGCACTATCAACACAGATGGGTTGGAAGATCCATTAGATGGATGTGAAGACTACATTCCTCAATGGCAAGATTGAGGAAGATGTGTACATATAGTAGCTAGAAGGTTTTGAGACTTTCGATCGTGAATCACAAGTGTGCCAACTCAAGAGAGCTTTGTGCGGGCTGAAGCAAGCACCTCGTGCTTGGTACACCAGGATTGACAGTTATTTCACTGGGTTGTGCTTCACAAAGAGTGAAGCGGATGCGAACCTTTACCACATCATGGTAGAAGGTAAGCCATTGATAATTGTTCTTTATGTTGATGATCTGATATTGACAGGTGATGATCAGTTGATCAAATCTTGCAAGGAAGACCTTGTAAGAGAGTTTGAGATGAAAGACATGGGTCTCATGCACTACTTTCTAGGCATGGAAGTGTGGCAGAAGGATGGGGAAGTGTTTGTGTTTCAAGGCAAGTATGCCAATGAGATACTTAGGAGATTCCACATGGAGAAGTGCAAGCCTGTGCAGACTCCTCTAGTAGGTAATTGTAGGAAGGAGAATGCTACTTTAGGTGAGGTAGTAGCTACTACTGTTTATTGGTAGCTTATTGTTTCATTGATGTTATTGGAGGATAACCTTATGTGATTCTTATGTATGAACTTTAAGCCAAAAGGAAAAGGGTGATTACTAATTTGTAAATGATTCTTGTTTGTGTAGAGATAAAGTTTATAGGATTTCAAAAACCTTTAGGTTGTGAACTCATGTGACAAAGCCAAAGGGCTGCCTTAGATACATTGTATTCATAGTTCAAACATTATTGTAAGGATGCATTAAATATATCTTAAATACTATAGATCTTAAACACTAAATATCACTACAAGCATCACAAATAAGTCAAGTATGAGTCAAAGCATCGTTAATCTTCCATTAATTCCTCATAATAGTAGGATATTTACATGACATACATCACAATTAGAGTCTCCATTATAAAATTGGGAAAAGTGTAAGACAAATTCTAGATATTTCTTCTCGCCAAAGATTCTTCTTAAGGTATCCTTAACAAGCATATCCTTTCATACCTCTCTACTTAATACATAATATTATTGTCCTTGATTGAGGCATACTCTGTCTCGTTGGTGTCATTTGACTACTTCAATTAATAATTAGAAGTATGTTTTATCCAATAACTAGATTCACATTGTAGGGCGGTACACTAGCAACTTACTTGGTAAAGGGTAGTTCCAAACTTGGTAATACGTCAAATGGTCTAATGGAAGATAGTGAGTGCAATACGGATATGCACTAATATGTTTCAAGACAACAACATAAGTGGTGCTTAATGGTTCATGACGTGTCGTCGAGCACACACTTGAGGCACTAAATGAATACGTTTGGGTGGGAAGAATTAATAAAACTATGTATATGTTCAACATGAGTTATCATGGGCTTGTTGCAAGACAATTACTATGATATATATCCTATATTTGGATTAAAAACCATCAACACCCAAGTGTCTTGACAGGTTTCACTTCAAGGAGTTGATATAACCGCATGCTGATGGAGGACAATTGTAATTCCATGGACTAGTGTAGCTTTATACCTTTACTTGGTCAAGCAAGTAACTAGCATTTGCACCGCACCAGATGTTGCAAAGAAAACGCCGTAAGGCATAAAGTGCGGAAATCCATTATGTATAGTCTCTAGAGAAATCACAACGTTTCCATGAAAAGTTTCAATGATTGGTAGAAAAGATAAACATCAAACCACACAAAAAGAGCCATAGTCCAGGAACGATGTGGATACACTATTTCAGAGTGTTAGATGTGACACTAAAAGAGAGTCATAGGCAAGGAAAGATGCAGATATATTCCCAATAAACATTATTTCAGAATGTTATACTCCCAATAAACACTATTTCAGAATTTCTTGCGTTTGATGCCACAGTACATTCGATTTCTTTGAAGGTTTTCTATGTTATGTGACCTAATGAACATAACAATTGAAAGGAATGGTCAGTAGGATCTTTCTTTCCACCCTCCGACCTCCTCCGTTGTTGCTTCCTCACAGCAATCTTCTTCTTCCTGCAATCTCCAATCACCATAATATGAAAAAACATATTTAAGTTCATAGGATTGAAGTAATTTGATGGGAATTTATATGAAAAAACACAATTACATGTTAGGGTTATGGAATCGAAATTAATTTGATGAACTTGTGAATAGCCAAGAAGCTGCCCACAGCTGGTCTTTGCCTTTTCAACCAATTAATCACATCGAGATTAGAGAGAACAACCACTGAAACGCAATGACAGGGCATCAGAGAGTAACCACAACACGGCCCATGTGATGCCACATAGAAAGCTCGGAGGCGAACAATGTTGGGATGTTTAACCCTACATGGGGTCCTCTTGGATGGACCGTGCCGAGTGAAATTTTCCCACTAGAAACACGTTCTGTTGGACAGGCGATAACAGTCCCTGTGAACCTTCTTTTCACATTTGCAATTGCGCACGTCTTCCTATCTCTTTTATACACGTTCAGGTACGGGATTTTCCTATTCTTTGCGGGCTGGATCTGTATCATGACTGCCTTTGTGTACCTCTTCTTGCCAGAAACCAAGGGTGTACCCATTGAAGAAATGATTTTTGAATGGAGAAAGCACTGGTTTTGGAAGAAAATAGTTCCTTGCTTCGAGGAGGGGGCACCAAAAGGAAAACTACTAGAACTATAATTCACTTAAAGAATAACTTAGTTTAGTTTAGTAATTCACTTAAAGAATAACTTAGTTTGGGAGGTTTGTCATTTATTCATTGTAATTTACAAGTCTATTTCAGTAGCTTTTGTCTCCACTTCCGGAGAATTGTCAAGAAAGTTCAGGAAAAGTGATGGATTTTCTTTGATGGTTTTTTTTGTTTCTGGAGTTCAATGCGTTATGAATTTCTGAATACAAAACATCAAAATTATCATCTCCAAAATGATCATTCATAGACGAACATGACTGCAACGATTTTACACCCTAAATAAAATTTGTCAATGGTATCAATCACTGTTTCTCAATCTCAATAAATCATTTATTCTTTCTTTCCATCCCTGATGAGGGATGATGATGAGTGAAGTGCCAGAAAAGTTGTTTACTGTTTCAATGATTTTTCCATTCTTTTTGTTTACTAATTGAGCAATGTTTGATATTGTGGGAGCCTTTATCACTGTTGAGGGCAATACCACATTCACTAGGCATTAAAATTATATTAATTTATATCTTCAAAATATAAGTTAAACCATACAAAATTGTAATTTCTATCAAAATTATATTACCACAATTATGTTACCAGAATCCAATATGTATAATTTCAACAACAATTATACCATTTATTTTTCCTGCTAAAAGATCGCAGGTACATGTTCATTGTCATGGGCTAAACTAACCATTCGAATCGACCCAAAGTCATATTTCGTTTACTATTTTTAACATCCCTTCAAATATAAAATCAAAAACCTTACCCTTCGGTGGCCTACTGTGCATCTAGATTTCACACTGTAGGATCTGTTACTAGCTTTCCCTAAATGATTTAAGTTTTTCCAGCTAAAAACATCCATTGAAAAAGAGTGGATGAGTGATCATGGAGTAGTTTCCAAAGGACAAACATCCGGTGTAATATCGATTCCCAGGAAACCATTTGCTACGGCGTAAATATTTCCTCGATTGGTACCTGTAACAAAATCAATAATTGAAAAATAAAGTTGGTTACTGAAGCATAGGGGAAACATTATGTAGAAGCAGGAGGAGAAAAAAACTATCAGAATAACAAACATTGACCTGACAGGTAAACCACCAGATGGTAATCTAGGAAAAATAAATAAATAACAATAACAATGTCGAAGTATTTTTAAGCAGGAAATCTATGTATAATTTGTTAATATTGGTTGCATTTCCAATACTGACTACATGGAAATAACCATACTGAACGATTGAAGTATTGAACCGAAAAAAAAAAAAATTGAGAAATAGAAAAGGGAAATATTTTACTCCTGTCATGCTTGAAATATTTCCCCTTTACTAACCCCAAACTGGCTAACAGAACTCATAATAAATAGGAAACCCAAGGGATGTGGTAAGGGAAACCAGTCTTACCTTAATCGTCATGAACCGAAAGTGGAAAAAATAACAAACCACCTAGAAAAATGGCCTGCATACTCTTGTACCAAGAATCCATTGAGCAGATGAAAGAAAAGAGAAAAAAAAAGGAATTGAGAAGAAACCCTTTCCAATCAAATTAACATTAACCCAGTAATTGTAAAAACGTGAATACCTAACAGGGACAAAATAAGGTAATGTTCCTCTCTGGAATGCTAATAACAATTCCTGGATGAGTTTTCTAGAGCCTCTATAGAAAACACGTGGAGAAGAATAACAACTACATATAAGTTAAACCTCACAAGGAATCGGTGATAATTGCCATCATTACCATAAATAATAATACCAATATGCGAACTAACCCCAATTTTCAGACCTAGCTTGAAATTACTCGATGTAAAGAGGGAAAAAATAAATTGGTACCTGTAAAAAAATTGGTAAGGTAAGCCCTAGCCTATGTCAAAGAAAAATTAGAGTAGTCTAACCCAATATAGACATGATAAGCCATAAATAAAGATGCCAAGCCAATGCTTAAAAAATAAAAATATTTTACCTGGTGTTCCTGATGCTTCGCTTGAAGGAGGGGAGGTGCACGATGGCTAGGGAACCTGGTAGAGGGATCCAGTTGGCAAGGTAATTTCCATCACTCACAATGGCGTTCAGAGAAGCATACAAAATTCCATAGGGAGATAGTCATGTGGAAGCAAAAAAAATCCAAAATGAGACTTAGGGTTTGAGAAGGGAAGTTGCACCGTGAGATGAATAAGAAACACTTCTCACCGTTCATAGGAGGAAAACGGACATCCATGCAAAAATCATATGGGCCTAACTTACATGGTGATCAACCTCTCCCTTCACAAAACCCATAACCACTTAAGGCAAGTCAACCTCCTTACCACTGCTTGAGAGTGAGTCTTGTATTTTTTTAATGGAAACAGGGGTATCTCCAACATGTTCTAATTTGCAACGCATATAGAGATGTGGACAGAAAAATATCCAATCTTTTCTTCTTTAGCTGCAGATGCATAAAACTTATTAACAGATAGGGCATTGAATACATAGATTTCAGAGTGTTATAAGTCTCAAGAAACAAGTATCTATCCACCTCTGCACAATAATGTTTCTCATCTTGAGAAGATTGGCTAAATGGCACATTTCCTTCCAAGGAAACTCTAAGAATGTATATGATTCATCCAATGGTTTGTCATGCAACGAAGGAAGTACTGAATTTATGAAATGAGTGGTCATGGAGTAGTTTCCAAAGGACAAACATCCGGTGTAATATCGATTCCCAGGAAACCATTTGCTACGGCGTAAATATTTGCTCGATTGGTACCTGTAACAAAATCAATAATTGAAAAATAAAGTTGGTTACTGAAGCATAGGGGAAACATTATGTAGAAGCAGGAGGAGAAAAAAACTATCAAAATAACAAACATTGACCTGACAGGTAAACCACCAGACGGTAATCTAGGAAAAATAAATAAATAACAATAACAATGTCGAAGTATTTTTAAGCAGGAAATCTATGTATAATTTGTTAATATTGGTTGCATTTCCAATACTGACTACATTGAAATAACCATACTGAACTATTGAAGTATTGAACCGAAAAAAAAA
>APFE030342024.1:164777-177358 GCA_000404065.3 Pinus taeda | reverse complement strand
TTAGCTTCTACCTCTTTCCTTAAACCATCCATCTTAGATTCTGTTGTTTTTTGTGCAAGTGACACTTGTTGCACTTGTTCTTGTAATTTTGATATATCATATAGCATTTCTTCTTCTTCTTCATGAGTCATTGCTAGAGCTTTCAGGTTCCTTACTAGGTGTTTGCATTTTCTTTCCTTGGGGCATTAGTTACTGATAATAATTCTCTACTATGCCCTTTGAATTCCTTCAAAATAAATTTCAAACCAATCTTAAGCATAAATTTAAAAGAATCTACACACCTTTTTTCACTTTGTAGGAGCTCGATATTGCCTCTGATGTATTTCTATACATTCAAATCATCTAGTTCTGAAATTGTGACCTGAAGTAGCCCTTTGTGTTTTCTTTCCAATGCCACTAGTCTGACCCCAATTGGATTCTCCAATGAAGAGGTATGCCAAATCTCCCACAGTGACCGGATTATAGACTAATTCAGTAGAGCGAACTTGTACGACATGCCACGTGTCCCTGTTTCGACCTTTTTCTCTAAAAAAAAATGGAAGAAACTAAAATCCGTCCTCTTTTTGTGCCTTATTACGAAATTTCAATCTGATGCTCTGAGAGAACGTTATGATGATTTTCCCCAGGTCACCTGTTTGGAATGTAATTCAGGAGTCTACAAAAATACCAACTTCCTTAGACATATCTCTGTAAATATAGCGCGAAAAGTTCTGAAATTCGGACCCGAGATTCAGCGCGATGTCTGCTCAAATGGGTTTTGTTTTTAGCTTTTGAAACGTCGCAGGAAAAAATTTGTAGCGAAAATTCCACGATGACCTATTTGGAGCAGCGAAACCCTAGAATCCAAAGCTCCGATACCAAATGTTATGAAACCAACTCAAGAAAAGATAGATCAATGCCTTAGAATTCAGCCTCTTCGAGGGGGCAACCTCCTTTACATTACATAAATAAACAATTCTTGGATGATACAAATGACAAAACCTCCTTTCTATATATAGGAGTCTAAGGAGTCACAATATAACCCAGCCGACCTAACAATAATAATATAAAGCCACAAAAATAACAATAGAGGGATTCTATGGGGCACAGTCATAACAATATGGGGGCAATAGGGGCGCAACAATATTAATAAGGGGTACAACTACAATAGTAATGGGGTAATCACTAGTATTATAGGGACCCAACATTGACCTCTTCCCAACAAATTCAACTAAGCAGCAGCTTACAGCAACTAATAGCTTCCGACAACAGACAAACTTGGAAGACTTCGATCTCCCAATCTAGAACACGAAACAAAGAAAGAGAAACACTAGAATTTTGATTTTCCTTTTCTCCTTAGACTTCCCCAAACTCGCATTCATGTCTTCCCGACAATAGAATTGCACCTTTTCCTAGCTATAAGAAAACTTTGCACATCTCAGCTACAAGAGAATTCCGCACTTCTTCCCAGCTACAAGAGAACTTTGCACTTTTTCCCAGCTACAAGTGAATTTCGCACTTCTTCCCAGCTACAAGAGAAATCAAACTTATGTGTGAGAATGGTCCTCCAAATGAATTTGATGAGCTTGCATCTATAGGCTCCATGTGAGGTCAAATAGGGTCCTTAAGCCGACTTGATCTTCTTCTAGGCCGACATGGTGTGGAAGTTACATAAATCCTATTTGACTCGATACTTAACCTTTTTATATGATTTAAAAGCCCAATAAGGGTCTCTTTAAAATTAAAATGGCTCTATTGACTCAGAATAAATCATAGAAGTCCGCAATGGGGACTTTGACCTAAAACATGGTGAGCCAAGTATGAAACATATGCTTTAATAAGTCACAATAATAATAATAAAATATATTTTCTTTATTCTTTTGACAAGTAGATTACATGATGACTCAAGTATATTAATGAAGATGAAACATAGTTACATTTTGCAACACTGAGAACCAACTTCGAAATTCTTGCTCTAATATGAATCTTGCTCTGATACCATGTAGAAATTTTGTGATAGAATTGCAATTGCTCAAGAAATTTTAATATAAATCAAGAGAAACAATTCTGCTCTACTAATTTGCGAAAATTCAATTCACAATTTAGAACAACAATCTCAGACATGTAATAAAAATAACACACATGCACAATATTTTTTTCTAGGGAAACCCAACTAGGAAAAACCCCTCAAGCCTCTTTGCATTAATCAGATGATTAGAGATGTATTACAATTGCTAGCTCAGTATGAGCTCTACCTGCAAGTGAATAACATATCTCTCTACTTAATGAGAATCTCTAACCCATACTTAGTCAATTTCTACCCCTGCTTGAGCCCCTATTTCCTAGCGCAATTCCTATAGAAATAGCCCCTATCTTTTAGGAATTTTCCTCCAATTGATTGCACAATTCCCAAGGTTTGATCATTTGGCTACATGCAACATTTGTACACTCAAACAGTTTACAACTGCTTGTTACATAGCCTTGGAATCTCCACTGTAGCTGGGAACTCGAATTCTCTACATGCACTAGTTATTTTTAGGTTGATTAATTAGTTAACTAGATTATCATTGAGTTACATTGTTGTCCCACTGTGCAGCTGACCTTACACTATTTCCTTCAACTATTAGAAGTAGTTTAATTGAACTCAACTAGATATAACTGAATTGGATTACTAAAATTTAGCAATCACACATGCTTAAATGAACTCCAATCCCTCTAACTTGAATTTACTGAGCGAGCTGAGTGACAAGAGCCATGTCACACAAGTTACATGTGTCCAAGTTCTCTTATGATGTGGAAATTTGAATTTTTTCAATTCGATTAAAGCAAAGTCAAATTGAAACTTTCTTGCTACACTTCTCAATATAAAGTAGCAATCCTTAAGTAAGCCACAAACTTCAATGATAATTCCAATTTGTTTTGTGCAATATCTACTTTTGAAGGGTGAAAATCTAGATGCTCTCCCAAAAATAGGTCGAAGTTATTTCAGAGGAAAGCTAAGGTGAAATGTTGTGTGATTTGGAGATGTTTTGGTCTTATTTTTATAGGTTTAGGTTATGCCAATTAGGGGCTCTTTGAGGATAGATGTTGGAGTATATTATGATTTTAAAATGTTTTTTTTTGTTATATTATATTATTCACTTAACTAATGACTATATTACCTTAAGCCATAAGCAAACCCTTTAGATGTTAAATATGATTTTGAAAGGAATTAGGTTTGTTTTAATAATGTTTTAGAGAGGGCATCATTAGGAGAACGTTGGAGGACCTTTAGGAAGTTTAATAATTAGTAAATGTGTTGACTTGTTAACTTGTTTAATTTACATCACCAATGGATTAACTTAAGCACTAAACAAAGAATATTTGCCCTATAATGAGAGAATCAAGTTAACTAAGAGGTTGAATTAATAAGGTATGATTAGGAGCCCTTCTTGCTTCAATTTTGATGCCCATAACTAGAAAAATTATGCCATGTCACTACACCTTGGGGTTTTAGCCTAGAGACTAGGTCACAAACTTCAACTACGAATATCTCTCGATCTAGGAGGCCTCTTAGGGCATACAACATACCACTGTAACCATATTTCCGAGGTGAATATAATGGCGTGAATATCCAAGCTAGAATCAAATATTTTCCACTTCAAAAACCCTCAACAATGTCAAGGTATAGCCTCAATCCAGGGAACCTAAACCTTAGGACTTGGGTTTTCAACCATATAACAGTGTAACAACCAACTTGATGTAATCTAACAATTCTAAGAAGCGTTCATTTCTAATTTGACATCAATGGCTGGTGTTTCAATCAAATTCAAACCCCTGGGGTTGACATCAATGACAACACGCAACACAACAAATCTAAAATAATCAACATTGAGATACCCAATCAGAGTTTTCACAAATAAAGAGAAAGATTCCACTTCTATCCAATGAGAGTGATCCAAGTGGATATTGGTGGCCACCTTCCTATTCCACCTAGACCCCCCAGTCAGTTTCGTTTGTTTTCTTGTTCATTTCAACATTTACTCTTTTTAGCATTTTGTGGGGTCTTGAACTTCCATAGCATTTTTTACCCCCTAAATAGCATTTTTTTGGGTCTGCAGCAAACCCATAGATGTATGCAAGGGCTTGCGGCAAAACTTGTAGTACTCGGCAATACCTTTCCAACAAGGTATAGTATGCACCAAACATAGATAATATGACCAAGTTACGACCCCAGGAAGTTGTCTGCCCAACGGGGCCCACAAACTCTTAGTGTTACATCTCCTGGGATTATGGTTTTGGTTGTTTCTGTTTTCCAATAATAAATAGGCCCTTGAGCCTCATTGTAACACAGTTCAGAGCATGTAGCCGCCACATCTCTTTTCAGAGATAAACTACCATAGCCCGAGCTATCTTATTTCCATTATGTTTGTAAGCATAGTTCAGTATTTTTCTATTAATGAAATGAAGTGTTTTTCTGCTACATCTTTGTGTTTATGATTATATTTGTAAGTTGTTGTGTTCCTGTTTAAGTTCGGATCATTCGTATCAGAGTGGTCTGGTCTTTCTCTGTTTTTCTTTGCATGTCCCCAACAAGGTCAGGGTATAAGGAGTTAAGGCTTGATCTGGTTGAACCTTTGCAAAATCAGCCTCGCAAAACCTGATGACCTCCCATGGCGGAAGCAAAGAAAAATGAGGAGGTAGGAGATCCTTCCAAAATGTTGCTCGACGAAGCCCTCGAGCAATAGAGGGAAGCGATGATGGATAACTTTGCCTAGATCCTTCGACGGCTACCCACAAGTGATGCATCCTCATCCAATAGCCGCTATGGAGGTGCCACTCCTTTTAAGGTCCAAGCGAACTTTGATATCCCATATTCGAAGGCCTGATAGATGCATACGTGGTTAAATCTATTGGAAGGATATTTTTTAGTTCATGACTTTTCCAATCGGGAAAAGATTACTTTTTCACTTCTCAAAGCCGGCCCATACGTCAAGGACTGGTGGGAAACCTACTGCGAACAAAAGGATGAGAGTGAACCCTTAATATTTTCAGCTGCACCCACTTGGAATTCTTTTCGAGACGCCAACAAGGAACAATATTACCCTATTTAGAGCTATGAAGACAAATACATAAAGTGAACCACGCTACGACAGGGAAGGGACCAAGATGTGCCAGAGTTCACAAATATTTTCCATACCCTTCACACGAAGCTGGGTATCAAGGATATTGAGAGGCATTTGGTGCTCAAGTACCGCAGCTGTCTACACAAGTACATCCAGGATGAGATGGAGTTCTTGGACATTTCCTCGCTCAGCACGGTGTATCGGTACGTTGTCAAGATTGAGAAGAAGTTTAAACAAAAGAAGCGGTACTTTGGATCTACAAATCCAAAGCAAGGAAAAGGCGCCCCCAAACCACAGAACAAAGGACCAAGCCATGGTAGGGATACCCACAATAGCCCACTGAAGCCACAAGCAAATAAAAACACCACGAAGACGAAGGACACAAGAAAATGGTGCGAGTTCCATAAGAGCTCCACTCACAATACGAGTGTCCGGCTAAGCAGTCACTGGTGGCCGAGATGAAGGCTTATGAATCAGACATGGGTTCCGAATCTAAATCATAACTCGATAAGGGAACTGACAAAGGGAAGAAGATCATTGATGCAAAGCCCAATGCCACCCTGGCCACCACCAAGATCCAGAAGATTGAGCCTGAAGATTCAGAGGAGGGGGAATGTCTCTTCCATTCATAGATGTGGGTGAAGGGTTCTCCATTGTAGTTCATTTTCGATAACGGGAGCCAAACGAACCTCATTTCAACAAAGGTCGTTAAGCAACTGGGCCTAAACACTACATCATATCCACAGTCATACACCATCTGGTGGCTTCTCCAAGGACGAGATCTTAGCATCAACTAGCAATACCACCTTCCCTACAACATCAAACCCTTCACGGATGAGGTATTGTGTGATGTTGTTCCTCTTGAAGTTTATGATGTATTATTAGGACAACCATACTAGTGGAAGTGTTAATTTTAGGTATGTTCTATGCTTAGAGCAATTATTTCAATTTTCATAGTTAGCTCAACATCTTTTAGCAATCACATCAGCATTAGAGTAAATTGCAGATAGAACATAAACATAAATCGCAGAAGACAAGCTAAGGCAAGAGAACACAAGATGTGGCGCTAGCCAGGGACAAACCCCAATGTGGGGAAACCCTTGATCAATTCTTCTTCTATGTTCTTCAATAGTTTAGCAGAGAGAGAGAGATAGTACATTTACAACAGAAGTCAACAATTTGACTTTCTAGATAAGAGAATAGATCATATCTACATGAGATTAGTTGAAGACATGCTACTTCAACTGATTCTCCAAGGTGACTCCTTCACCTATCATTGTGTTGCATCTCGTCCATGTGTTGCACCTCACCATGCTGCACCATGATGCACCCATCATTACTAAGTTGCATCTCATTGTGCTTTACCAATCATGACTGTACCCATTATTGTACTACATCATGTACCTTTGTTGTCCCAATGTGCTTGCTACACCATGCTTGTCACCATGTGCTTGTTGCACCTTGCTTAACATACTGTTGTCACAATGTGCTTACTGCACCATGCTTGCCATGTTGTCCCATTGTGTTTGTAACACCGTGCTTGTTGTTTTCCCAATGTGATTGTAGCACTATGTACTTGCTACACCAACTACCATTGTAGCTATCATGTTGCCCATGCATCTTGTTGCACTATCACTATGTCTTAGCATGCATTCAAACTTCATAGGTCACCTAGTTGTCACATCTTATCATGGACTGTATTGGTTCATAGTTAAGGATCTTTGTTTTCTATGTAGGATGGAAGATGGGACAGCCTTCATCAAGACATATCTAACATCCCTCATACATGGGCAGCAGCATCCATGCTTGTCCAACCTAGCTAGTTGTTCACTGTTAGTGTCAGACTGGTTAGGGCACATACCTGAGGCCTTAATCTTCTCCAGCTGCCCCAAACAAACCTTGGAAGATTGTGTCTTGCTAAAGGTGAATTCCTCCCTTACTAGGTTGCTTCCTTAGGGCATATGATAGAAAAACAGCCCATGCTATCTCTTTGTTGCAGTGGTATGGTCTGTGGCCTACCACACAACCTTGTTGTAGCATATGGCCACCTCCAAATGTGCCCAAATAGCCAACGTTTTACTCATGTTCTATTCAGCCTAACAACCTATCCTTTTGGCCCTAGTTTCAGCATTAAGACTCCCAAACTCTGCCTCCTATAGCAGCCCTCTTCCACGTTGTTCCTAGACTCTTTCTTTGGCCTCTTCCTTGACTGCATCTAGGGCATAGCTTGTGGCACTTGTTGGATTGCGGCTAGGGCTAGTGGAGACCTTCTCTAGATAGCATATATGTTTCCCTTAGACATCCTATAGAAGGCTTCTCCTAGTAGCACTTGGAGCTGACCTCCAACGTCCTTCAAACCCTCACTAGCCTATCTTCCTTACTGCAGCTAGGGCAGTTCCAAGATTCCTCCTTTAGGGTTGCATAGAAGGCACCTTCATGACAATGTATAGCATAGGGCATCCTCTAGGGAAGCATATCCTCTTTAGGTCTCTCCTCCCACCAAAACCCAAAGACAAGTGGAGAGGAAGAGATCACCAAGAAGATTTAAATGACTTGAAGTCCTCCTTTATTTATGCTAAAACGTTGAGCACAAGTGAGCTTTATTTGGTTGTTGGCTAACCTTAACTAATTGTCTCATAACACAAATAAATTCATATCTCCATGAATACTTATCGGAATTGAATGATCTTTAGTTCAATCCTACATCTCTCGATGAGAGGGATCCAAGAAAAATATCAGCTGCCATTAATAAGATGACCCACATGGATTTTGGCCCTAGTTTCCAATCTTAACACTCCCTCTCAACTAGGGAGAACTCCATCCGCTTATCCATATGTTCGACTGTACTATCTCTGCCATTAGTTCCCTGCATTTCTCTGCTCTACTAAGCTCTACTCAGTTCTATTATGCTCTGTTGAACCATGAAGAAGAAGAATTGATTGAGAATGTATCATACCATTCTCTACTGGCCCGAAGTCATTTTCATGTTACTGGCCCGAAGTCAAATTTATTGATCCCAGATCAATATCACAAGACAGTGTCTCAAATCACTCATACTGATCCCAGATCAATGGAGGTCATCCTAGCATAGGTTGTACGGTAGATATAACGATGCTTCCATCGAATGAACGAATCATCATGTCCCACAGTCGTCATGGGAGAACTAATCATCACGGCCCACAAGAGAACTAATCATCATGTTCCATAGTTGCCACGGGAGAACTAATCATCCCAGCGCACAGGAGAACTAATCATCATGTTCCATAGCGCACCACCAGCGGAGGGTGAGTCGCCCTGTGGTCATATGATGCTCTAGTAAGTACCTCAAGCCCCCCAGAGCTCCTAAAGCTCAATGCATGCAACATGCAGGACCCTTTTACAAAGGTCTCTTAACGACTCCAAGTCATTCGGGAAAATCACAGATTTGATCTTTCCCTGGGGCTTTGACAAAGTATCTGCAACCTGTACATCAGTCTCAATGCAATGGAACCTCCTCTCTCATCAACTTACTATATCCCAGATAAGGTAGTATTTGGTGTCTATCTACTGGAGCAACCATCGAATACGGGATTCCTCAATAATCGAATACCCCCTAGTTGTCACAGAGGATCACTGTGGTATTCATCATATGTACAAATAGCTTACTGAAGAGCTTCCACAACCAGGCAGCTTCATACGAGATCATACTAATACCTATGTATTCATTCTCGGTGGCTCTTATAGAAACCGACTTCTGCTTCCTGCTCATCCATGATATCGAAGCAGAACCCAAAGAAAACCAGCACTGAGAAGTGCTCCAGTGATCCTCCACACTGCCTACCTAGTCAGTATTCGAATAATCATGCAAATTCATATTTCTGATAGTGTATCTCAATCCATGAGAGATTGTGCCCTGAAGATATCTCATAAGATTCTTGGCACCAATCCAGTGGGGCTCAACCAAATATGAGCTCTCTATGCTAACTGCAAAACATATGTTTGGACAAAAGTTCACCAAGAACATCAATGCAAATGAGTTTATGAAACTCAGAGGCATTTCCCAAATCTGGTCCGACATCATCATTATATAATTTCTGAAAGTTAAGATCCTCGAGGTATTCACGAGCTTGCATTTTACCATTCCATATCTAGAATCCAACTCCCTCTTACTTCTGCAAGTGAGAGGATCTGCACCTGTCAGAAATAGGTCGTCCTCAGAAGGTGTCGGTATGAGACGTCTATCATCCACAACCTTCGAGCAATGGTTTGGATTGGTTTCATTCCTAGTGAATCTCAACTTCATCAAACAGCTATCAATCCTCTCATACTATGCTCGGGGTGTTATACTTCAAGCCATAGAGGTCTTTCTTCCACCTGTATACATGAGATTCTCGATCATGAATCTCAAACTCCTCAGGTTGTTCCAAACCTGTGGACCTGCTACATGAGAGGAATGGTCCCCTTGTAAGATTTTCATTTGGTAGATCTGAGACATGTACGTTCATGCTCTTCTTGAATTTAGGCATCTGAGCCACCATCTGACTCATATCGCTAGGGCCCCATAAGTAGACCTCTGATGCTATAGATTAGATGTGTCAACTGATATGGTCCCCAATGGACCATCCTGCAACTGGCACAAATTGCGAAACCTGAACCCACGAGTAAAAGCATCTTAGAAAATTCTATTTTCAAACACGTACTGATCCAGGTGGACATTGGTGGCCACCTCCCAAGTCCACTTGGACCCCCACCATTGTTTGCTAAAGGTCTTAGAATCAGATGCATGTTTTGAATCTGAGTCAGAATTCGACAAGGGGAATAACAAAGGGAAGTAGATTATCGATGCGAAGCCCGACGCCACTATTGCCACCACAAAGATACAGAAGGAGAAACCAAAGATCTAGAGGAGGAGCGTCTCTTCCACTCCCACATGTGGGTAAAGGGCTCCGCGCTATAGTTCATTGTCGATAGCGGGAGCCAAAAGAACCTCATTTCAGCAGAGGTCATGAAGCAGTTGGGCCTACCAACCACAGCGCATCCACAACTGTACACCATTGGGTGACTTCACCAAGGACGGGATCTTCGCGTGAGCCAGCAGTGTCGCCTTCCATACAACATCAAGCCCTTCACGGATGAGGTATTGTGTGACATTGCTCCCCTTGAAGTTTGTGATGTATTATTAGGACAACCATACTTGTGGAAGCGACATGTTGTGTATAATCACGGCCCTGTGTTGTTATTGTTAGAATGGGAAATAATTTGTACAGGATACCAGAGGTAGCATCGCCTATCGCCATCTCTTTAGTTACTGCAAAACAATGCAGTAAACTCATTTCCAAAACCGGAAAATTTATTTTCTTGATGATACGCCCTCAAGGAAAGAAGAAGACGGTGGCCACGACCTCCAGACAGGGCCCCTCCGCATGACAACTACAGATGGACAAGGTTGTGGAGGAGTACGAGGACATCTTCACCTCCCCCGCAGGGGTTCCTCTGCACTGTCTGGTGAAGCACTCCATTTATCTGACCCCAAGTGCACCGCTACCCAATGGAACAATCTATCGACGCTCCATTCTAGAGAACAATGAAATCAAGAGGCAGATTTAGGAGCTACTACAGAAAGGTCACATCCATCCAAGTTCATCACCTTGTGGGAGCCCGATCGTGTTGGTACAGAAGAATGATGGGACTTGGAGACTTTGTATTGACTATCGGGCGCTAAACAAGATCATTGTCTGTAATAGGTACCTGATCTCGTGGATTAATGACCTCCTGGACCAACTAAAGGGGGGAAAATATTTCAGTAAGATCGATCTGAAGTCAGGATATCACCAGGTACCAATCAAACCCTCTGATGTGTGGAAGACTGCCTTCAAAGCCAAGGAGGGCCTTTTTGAATGGTTGGTTATTCCTTTCGGATTGACGAATGATCCTGCAACCTTCATGAGGTTAATGGATGACATCTTGCGACAATTCACCAACTCATTTATAGTGGTATACTTGGATGACATTCTGATCTTCAGCCAAACTTGGGGAGAGCACCTCCACCACATCCAACAGGTTCTCCAAACACTGCGGCAACACAAGCTATGTGCCAATTTGGAAAAATGTACTTTTGGCATGAGACAAGTTCAGTATCTGGGATACATTATTGATGAACAAGGGGTGCATGTGGATCTAGCCAAGATCCAAGTCATTCGAGATTGGCCATCTCCGACCACTCTGGAAAAGCTCTGCAGCTTTCTAGGTCTTGCCAACTTCTACCACAGGTTTGTGTTGGGGTTTTCTCATATCACTTGGCCCTTGAGTCAAGTCACCAAGGGAGGAGCGAAAGCACAATTCTTTCGGTCTGAATCTCAACAGAAGGCATTTGCAGACGAAAGATCGCCTCTGCACGGCACCAGTGCTCGCGTTACCAGATTTGCAACAACCATTTGAGGTCAAAACAGATGCCTTTGACTATGCTATGGGGCAGTCCTTACTCAACATGGGCATCCAGTGGCATATCATAGTGAGACACTTTTAGACACAATCTCGAAGTATCCCACTTATGACAAAGAGATGTATTCCATTGTTCAGGCCTGCCGACAATGGAAGCATTACATTTTGGGGAAGGAAACGGTCATCCACACAGACTAGCAGCCTCTGTAGTTCATACAGGCCGAAGGGAAATTGCAGAATGATCGCCATCAAAAGTGTTCTACATACCTGCAATAGTTCCATTTGAATATCAAGTATAAGAAGGGCATCACCAATAATGTTGCAGATTGCCTCAGTTGACCATCGATCATGGCATTAACCACCGTTCTCAACTCTTGTGGGCACAAGACTTCTGATTGGCCACTTCTCTACAAAAGTGACCCAAAATTCGGCCACACATACCAAACACTCTTAGAGGGTCGGCATGTTCTAGATTTTCACCTCCACCTAGGTCACCTTTGTGTTTCTTCAAGCGAGCGTGCCAAGATGATTTGGAAAGCACACTACAGTCAGGCTGTTGGGAATTTCGAGGTCAAGAAAACGGTGGAAATCCTGCAAAATTATTTCTATTAGCCGAATTTTCGACAAGATGTCAGGAAGTACATCAGATCATGTACTGCCTATGCCATTGCCAAACTGACCATCAAGAATCAAGGCCTCTATACCCCATTACCTACCCCTAGTCGACCTTGGGAATCCATCTCCATGGATTACATGTCAGACCTTCCTTCCACTAGGCATGGAAACGACTGTGTTTTTGTGGTCGTCGACAGGTTCTCAAAGATGGCCATTCTGGCGGCCTGCAAGAAGAATATCACACCAAAAGCCACTGCTAAACTCTTCTTTGAACGAGTGTGGGTGCACTTTGGGATCCCACAATCTATCATCTCAGATTGGGGTAGTCGGTTCCTCAGTATATTTTGGTCCAGTCTCTAGTCAATGCTAGACACCAAACTCACTAAGTCCACAGCCTTCCATCCTCAAACTGATGGCCAGACAGAGGTTGTCAACAGGATGATTGTACACATTTTGTGCATG
>APFE030342024.1:99669-111409 GCA_000404065.3 Pinus taeda | reverse complement strand
ATTTTGTAAACATTATTATTTGAATTTTGGACATGACAAATGTTGACAGTTGCTCACTTGCTAGATAAATCATAATATGCTCTATGTTTTATGTTTTATAATATGCTTAAATGTTTCATGTTTTATAATATGCTTAAAAATTTGATGTATGTTTGTAATAGCTAGAATATAGATGATTGTTGTACATACTAGTAACTACAATGGAATCATGGATGCCATATCTATCTTGATTTATGCAAAAAATATGCATGTTTTCATGTCTTCTACAATTAATTTGGTATTTGGGATGTTTGTTTTGAGTATAAATGCAAAAAAATATAAATATATATATATATATAGCAGACGCTTCCGCAGACGCTTCGCTTCCTAGATTTTTGGAAAATGACGCTTCCGCGCTCCGCGCTTCCGCTTCGCGCTTCGTGCAACATTGGCATTGACGTCCAAAAGGTGGTTGATGACCTATGCAACAGGGTTCAGAGTGGTTGAAAGTCCACGGACATGTTGAGGCAACAACAGTTGGCATGGTCAAGAATTTTTATGAAGTTGTAGTCGTCCATGTAGCATGGGACAGGAGGTGACTGGTAGATCGAAAGTGAAAAGTCTGCAGCAACAACCAAGGCGAACCTATCGGTATGGGGTGTAGTAGGGTCGATTGATGTTGTGAGGTAGTGCAAGAGAAATGGTTTTCACCAACTAGCAATAAAGGAGGCAATCAACATGAGCTTAAGGCATTGGGGCAAAATATAGTGATGAGGAAGCCACCAAGGCCACCAGTGCACGAGGCACAGAGCTCAACAATTAGACCAGTCGTCATAAATATTCCAACCAACATGCCCTAATAGCTGCTAGCAACAAATGAAAGAGATCCAAGTTGTGTGGGCACATGTGTGTCGAGGGGAGCACCTGTGAGCTTATGAGGACAAGTCGAGAGTGGTCGCAGGCATGTAGAGAAGTTACAGTGCACTAGACACACAGGCTAGATCGGGCCAATAGTTAAGTTTTAACATAGGAAGTCGTGTATTCAGGGCTTCCAACCAACACAGACAAACTTAGTAGCACATAGGGTACGAGGGTTGTGAGGGTGTTATAACCAAACTATACAAAGCTTTTACGAAACATTAGCGACATCAAATTGTAGTGAGCAAAAGTCATGCAGAGTGTATGAGGTTAGCCCTTAGAGGAAGACCGTACCAATCAAGGGTGTGAGCATATTAAATTTTGGGGTGCCTAAAGGACCAGGAAAAATCTCTCAATCATGTTTCTAATTTAGAGATGGCAGCAACTACTTTGAGCTTTGAGGACAGCTTGGAGGGTGCCTATAAATTCATTCCCTCGAAGGCAAGGGTTTCACTAATTGTCATGGAGAATGGCATATGGGAGTTGGTTAATAGCAAACTCACCCCGCCTATAGATGCTGCAAATTTGGCCATCCACAATCAAAAGGATGTGAAAGCCAGGACAATTATCTTGGATTTGGTAAGGATCGTGTGATTCCTCACCTAATCGAGAAGCATACAGCAAGGGAGATGTGGGAGGCTCTGACGAAGTTATACCAGAGCGATAATGATGATAGGAAGATGGTTTTGAGAGAAAATCTCAGGAACACCAAGATGACCAAATCACATACAATGACTACTTATCTCACCAAGGTCACATAAGTTCATGATGAGTTGGCCACAGTTTGGGAGAAAGTGACAGATGGAGAGATGGCAAGGACGAGCTTGAATGGCTTCACCAAGGCATGGGATCCTTTTATCAAGGGCATCAAGGCACAAGAGAAACTTCCTGATTGGGATAGACAATTGGATGATTTCATTCAGATGGAAGCATTATTAGAAGGCCAGCGCAAGAGTGATAATGAGAATCTTTCTCTTGCTAGTCAAGAAACAAGGAACAAAGGAAAAGGTTTGAACAACAAAAGTGAGTCAAGTCACAATTGAAGGAGGACTTGACTAAGGTCAAGTGTTTTTCCTGTCATACCACGAGACATGCTTCACAGTCTCCAAAGAGGAAAAAGGGTGAAAATGGTATGCAATCAACTGTACTTGTGCCAGCAGAAACTCAGAAAGAGTTTGCCAAGAAGTTTGAAATTGAGTTCACACTTGTTTCCTACCTTTCTTCGAGCACCTTACTAGTTGGTGCATGGCTACTAGAAAATGGAGCCACATGACATATGACAAGGGCATGAGCACTGTTTGACAACCTGACTGAATGCGACTCATAATTACATGTGGAATTTGGTGTTGACACAAAACCTGCAGTAAAGGGGGTTGGAACATTCATATTCTAGCTCAATTCAAGAGGCAGGTTGGAATTAAAGGACGTGCTATGGGTGCCAGAACTCGGGTGGAATTTACTCTCAGTCTCTAGGATAAAGAAGAAGAGGTTTTGTGTAATGTTCTGGGACAGACAAGCACTGATGAGACCCATGGGATCTAACTCTAACAAGGTCCACATCATTGGAGTTAGAGAGAGCAACCTATATAGGCTAAAGGGCTAGTTTATTCAAGCAATGGCAAGAAGTAAAGCGATGACAAAGAACACAGAGTATGTAGCTCTGAAGGATAGCAATTTAGAGAGAGTCGGCCTTTAAGTTGACATGGGGAGTAGTACTTAGCAGATCCCTCCAAATCTCTCAAGAAAGTATCTTGGTATGAGAAGACCTTACAAGATGTTCAGGAGTAGGATGCTTCTAGGAACAAGGCCAAAGGAAGCAGGTTTTTGAGGATGTTTCCGAACAAGGTGACAAGGAAGGCTTCCAACTCAAACGGAGTAGCCATGGCAACAAATGTAGTTCTAGGATCAGAGCTAGTTCCAAGGGGTAGTACCTCCCTTGTTAAGAGGCAGTGTTGATGTTTGCAGATCAGGAAAGTACTTTTGCATAGGCCTCGATGTCTAGGCATGCAAAAGTTGCTCACAATCCCCTAAGGACACTTGGTCAAGTGTTAGGAAGTTTCTATTGTAATTTGGCCCACGTCTAACTTAGGGAAAACACATAATTATTATGTTGGCTAATTGAGCTAAAGAAACTTAGGAAAAGTAGAGTATCTACTCTAGTGATTGTTTTAATCTCAACCCTTGATCTCAAGTGAGGCAAGATGTAATCTCCAACATCAATCGCTTTGGAGATTAAGGTTAGGGATTTAGCTAAAGTTATAAAAGCGAGGCTAAGGAGAGGAAAAAGACACACCATACAATGGCACTAGCCATTGAGAGAGGGATTTTCTCAAGTGAGGAATGTGATACTCAAATGTGTGGGGTCTGAGGATATCAAGGACAGATTTAGGACCTAATCTACTAGATCAAATCCGAGGTATGTTGTAAGTGTATTTTCTTTAGTTGGGCCATTATCCCAAGATGAAAGCCCAAGTATGTTTTGAGTAAATAATGAAGAATTGTTGATTGAGCAAAATTTGTTTTTCTCTCTTGTGATTGAGATTGGTGTAATTTTTGCTTCCACTAATTGTGCTAAGAACTTAGTCGTGTCTTTATTCAGTAGATTTGTAATATGCTAGATTAAGTGTCGGGTGCTAGGTTCAAATAAAATTAACAAACATATCTTCATTGATGTAGTAACTAGTTGTATAAATATTATCTAACTATTATTTTTTCTAAAATATTTGGATTTTTACATCTATATTTCATTTTTGTACTTGTAACACACACACTCACACATAATGTCTCCCCCATGTCCTTTTTTTGGGTTTACAGGTCCCATGTTAGATACTTGTATCCATGTGTCCTCTATGTCATGTGACTTAGGGACAGTAAAAAGAGCTTCAAGGATGATGCACATCACAGATAGGTTGCCAAGAAACAGCCTAACCGGGATAGGAGGCACCCTTGGGTTCAAATCAAGAAGATTAATTCAAATATTCTTTATAAGAAACATTGTATCTTTTCCCCTTGCAATTCCTTTTCTTTCATTTGTATAATGAGACGTTGCATTGGATATAAGCCTTTTCATCACATAGGTCAGTTGGATTCATGGACATTTTAATAAAACTCTATCCTATTCTATTATATTCCACTCTCTCTCTCTCTCTCTCACACACACACACATTAAAAGATATAATATTCATCTTCTTTCACTCTTCTGTAGAGAACTCACCTGCCCATATAGACCCCATCCAAATGTTAATAAGGCCCCTGCATCTGCACAAATGAGAGTGTCACAATTTTGAAATGATAGACTATCTAGCAGTAATAATTGCTAGAAGAGATAAAACAAACTACAGAATAAATCATAGCATTTTCATTTGACAAGATATCTTTTCAGCTAAGAGATAAAGGTCTTATCACAAGGATAAATTTAAAATATTACTTGAAACATTATCCCTAAGCTGCATGGATATGGATACAGGAACAGATACAGATATGGTATCTAAACATATACGACACAATTTTAAAAATTAAGATATACAAATTCATACATACATACAAATACATGCGCACACACATATATATACATGCAAAAATACCATAAGACAAAAGAAATTGTAAGAAATAAGGATTTACATTAATTTTATATATTTTTTATGCTTTTCTTTCTTTTCATTTTTTAACATTTTTTATGTTTTTCTTTCTTTTTCATTTTAGTGACCAAAATGCCAGCTGAAATGATCAAAACACTGACTCAAATGGCTGATATGGCATTTTAAAAAAACGCCACTGAAACATTTCAAAGGTGTTCTGTACAAGGTTCCATTTCCAAAAATGCAGAAACACATTCTCGGCAATTATGGGTGGTGTTTTCAGCAACATAAATTTAGTGCAATTACAGCTCATAGTAAAGTATGCAATTAAGCAATGTATGCAAACATGCATAGTGATGTTGAAACCTGAAAGTAAAGGAAGATCAAACAATTACATAAATTTCCTAGCTTATGTAATCATGCACTGCAAGAAAATTTTGGTAGCACTCATCAGGTTAAAGAAACATTACAGCAATTGCACTAATAATAAGAACCTCATAACTTCAACTAAAGATTTGAAGTTGTAGCGCAAAATTCCAGAATGCTTGACCTTGCCCTGATAGCATAATAACATATTTTCTAGACAAACAATATTAATGACTTCATTATAATTACATTGTCCAGATTGTTTATCCCATTCAAATGTATATATTCTGCACAACAAGATACAGAAGTTTTTCCCAATTTGCAAAGAAATTATACATCTTCAAGCTAAAGACAGCTTTAACTCTGAAAGAACAATAGCTATTCTTAACCCAACTTCGTTCAGAGTGAAAAGTAGAGTGCATACACTGCTTACGATTAGCTTCATATACAATTATCAAATGAGCTATATTTGGCACATTAGCATGTGGATTCCATGGAGCAAGAAACTTGTCAAAAGATCAACTTTAGATCTAGTTAACAGTTAGGTCAGGGACGATATCCGTTATAGGAGCAAGGAGCTCAAAAGCACATCCACAAGTCCCTCACACGAAAACATTCACTAAAGATATGGTTGGGCAATGACACTTTTAATAGAATAGGTAACTTCGTGAGATTGAAAATAAATCATGACAGGTTAACATGATAAACCCTTTAAATTATAATATTATATTAAGGAAAATAGTCAATCAAATATCAATCACTTGTGGAACTATTTGTGAAAGGTCAATCCCAACTATAGAAGAAAAAAATCACTGAAAAATCAGCAACATCACAAAAAATACAATGCTAAAAGTTAAAACCAAAACAATTTTTCACCCAAAAAAATCGTGACATTTAGTAAAAATCATGACATCACAAATTTTCAGGGTAAAACCATGCCATGACCCCAAAAATTGCTGGGCAGCAATGAAACCCTGATAAAATGAAAATTTTCAATCAATAGAGATATTAATCTTAACTTCTTAAGAAGTGCCCTTGCTTAAAGGTGACATCTGGCTATTATTATCACAATAAATTTTTCTATTTTCAGCTCTAGCCATCATCCTCAATTTGGCCAACCATCTGTTAGTAGTTGCTGTTATATTCATTGTGCATGCATTTTTATTTTGAGACCTCCAATCTCAGAATTTCTCTAGCTTGGAAATTTTTTAGTTTTGCATGATCTCAGGTTAAAAGGATGTAAGAGATCCAATTTAAGAGATTAGGAGATGTGCTTTAGTAACCTATTTCTAGCAGTTCATGTGTTCTGGTGAATTAACAGCCATGAATCTCAGAGATCGGTGCTTAGGTTATTCCTTCAGCGGTAGATGACTAATAATTAGCAAGCAGCCATTACAGTCACCAGATTTTTGGGGTTTGTTATTAATAGCAGCAGTGGCATGCTAAAATATACTAGTTCCAACAGTAAATTCTCCAAGAGATAGTGCTGTAACGATTCTCTCAAACCAGTGTAAACGTACTACTACCATTGACAGGCCTTTTTTTTTAAACATGTACACCCTAATTAATGCTGTTACAGCATATTTTCCATAATTCTAATTTCAAGCATATTTTTGGGGTTTGGTATTAATAGCAGTAGTGGCATGCCAAAGTACAGTAGTCCCAGGATTCCAGCAGTAAATTTTCGAAGAGACAATACTGTAATAATTCTCTCAAACAGGTGTGGACATACTATTAACATTGACAGGTTTTTTTTTGGTGTACACCCTAGTTAATGCTGTTAAAGCATATTTTCCATAATTCTAATTTCAAAGAGCAGTTTGGATGAAGGAGGGTGACAAGAGAGACTATTATCAGCCTGCGGTTGTGGTTATTGTTAGAAAAGTTAAAACAGAATTCCAATTGACGTTATTTCTAGCAGTTTGACGATTACGGGAAGTAAACAGCAATGGTTTTGAAGCCTGTACATTAACAGAAAGGTGCCAAAACAGCCATAATCTTTAAAACACCTAGCATGCACAGGCCTTTAGATTTCCAGCTGTGACTCTGCCTTTATATGTCACTCTTAGGGCATGTGTCTTTCTCTATTCCACCTCTTGCAGTTGTATAAAACAGAGCCAGTGGTCATTCTTCAAGGGTTAGGCAATTTTTTTGAGAAGGTTACAGGAGCAAAGCACATCACCTTCATCCTTCTCCCATTCAAACTTGACAGACTCCTTCCACCCCTGCACACCAGAGATTAACTAAGCATCCTGTAATGTATTGATGATTATGGTTTTATTCAGTCTCTTGATTATTACATTAAAATAGATTCAACTATGCTGCATTTCTAGCTCTTTCAGTTGTCGTGGTTAACTACATGTCCAATCATGGTGCAGAGATTTAGTTTGCTGTCTGGTGCACTTATTTACAATTCCTGCTTTCATTTAAGGACCAAGGTGCGCATTCATCTCATTTCACTTGTTTAATCACTACTGTACCTTGTTTGCTAGATCTGATTTCACCCTTTTTAATTTAATTTGTGACTTCTGCACTGTTCTTAAGGGCTTCCAAGAGCTTAAAGGACAGCACACTACATATTGTGTTTATTAAATCTAATTTTACACATATTTTATTCATTAATGTTCAGCAAGAAAAGATCCTAGGAACACCCCCTTGAGACTAGAAAATCACCAATCCAGATGAACAAACAGCTAGCAGTGACAAGGCTAGAATGCACTAGAGTTTTTTTCACAGATCTACATGTTCCTCTTAGTGCAGATTTGTGCATTAACAGGATCAAGGATAATAAATGTCTCCGGTGAAGTATGGAGTGCAGCCAATGGGAGTCATATTGAAGAAGTGGACAACCAAAATACCAATACCAATCCTCCAAAATGACCCAGGTATCCCTATGTTCATCTTAAGTAACTTTTTCTACTGGATCAACCTTCACAACTCCATAATTGATAGATGATCAAGGCCAAGCAGACCATGCTCCTTCGCAATAGCACACTATTCCTTGAACCTTCTAATAACGAGAATTAGCTGTGAAAATTTCTGAATCTAATAAACCAGAAATCCTACTACAGTATACTGATGTACATTACCTACTTGTTTTCTTCATTTAACAAGTTATTTTCAGAAAATATAAATGTAAATACACTACAGCCTACACCACTATACAGATCAAGAACTGAAAAATAAATGAGACATCATGCAAAGGACACTTATTTCTGGACCAAATGTCCCCGGAAAAACCCAATGCAGGAATACCGGTGCTGTGGCTCTGGAGTTTTTTGTTATTAAGCAAAAGTTTTGAACACAAATGTTGGTTGCCCTCTCAGCAAACTAGTGACAGAGAAATACAATAGTGGAGAACTTGAGTGAGTTTTACCTCACTTTACCTGACAAAATCCGGCTAATCCAGTAGCAAAACTGGCTGGCCCCAACTACAACTTCGCTGCCCCTTCGCAGTAACTGCGTGGGCCTGCATGGAGCTCTCTGAGGCTCTATGTCAGCTCTGTGTTAGCCCTTCTGCCCATTGCATCACTTTCCTGGCTGTTCTGGCACTTTCCAACAGCTCCCTGGCTTTTTGCGTGGAAGGTAGTTCTTCCTCTGCACTGGCCTTCCTGGTTCTGCATCAAGGCTACGTGGGCCCAGACTGGCCCAGTGTCAACTCTCCCGACTACTGCGCTACCTCCACAAGTCTCTCTCAGCATCTCTGTCTGTATTCTTGAACTATCACTGCCCCTCAACTACAAGATCTTCCCAATCGATTTCCTTCCTGAGAACTTCCCACCTCAGAAAATCGATTTCCTCAATCTCTCTATGTGTCTTCTCCAACTGACCCCAAAACTCCATTTATACTTCTCCTGTTGAGAAATCAACGGACATGATCTAATCTCTAATCAACAGCTAAGATTAATTAGACTTGATCCCCGTCTCTTAGAAGCTTCTCACCCATATTTTCATTAATACCCATTAATATTTTTATTTTCCTAAGTTTAGTCTTAGGAACCCCTCTAAAAATATTAATTATTTTAATAAAATACAATTTGGGTGGAATTTCACCAAACGACTTCTAGGTCTTGGAGATCTCATGTGTTCTAGCACCTCCACAAAATTTCGGAGCTAGAGCACATTCGATGCTACCCAAAAATCAACACTCCCTCTTAGAGAGGAATGTGCTCTAGCAATACTTCCCAGTAGAAGTATCACACTGATCCACGGTATCTTTCCTCTACGTTGCTGATGCTTGGCCTAGTTCCCTTCATCCGTTGCGTTGCTGCAATCTATATTGTTGCCCATGACATTGTCACTGTTATTGTTGCATCTGTGCTGCAGCTCCCTCTTAATATGTTGCATCATGTTGCCCAAAGCACTGCCACTGCTAACCATTGCACTGCAACTCAATTGCTAAGACGTAAGCAACTGAAAATCCACCCAAACGCTGACATGTTGGTCAGTCTGGATGCCCCTGGATGTTGAAGCTACCTCTGTTGCTAATTTGTGTTGACCCTTGATGCTATTGTGTTGTTGTTGTATCTTCTTTGTGCCTCCCACATTGCTACAACACTCTACTGCATTGCTTCAGACTTTGGCACTCTAGCTCTGCCACTGTTGCTCCATCATCCTTCGCACCAACTATCTCTCGCCATTCTGCTACTGTCATTATGGTCTCCCGTAGTCGTATGTGATCCAAGAGTTTGGGCAACTCAAGGATCTTGCCCCCATTCTGTAGCCCTCTCGACTGCAACTCAATATCACCCAACCTCTTTTCTAGAGCTACATGAGCACTCATGGCACAATCCTCATCGTCCTCCTTGTTAGCTTGCACTGGAGCAGCGTTTGAGTCAGACTTCTCTTCTTTGCCTTTCTTCCGAGGGCACTGCGTGGCAAAATGACCCATTTCTCCACATATGAAGCATCTGACTTTAGATACATCCTTTTTGTTTCTCCTCTATTGCCCTTCCTATCCCGCTGATGTGAGCGTTGCATCCTCCTCTTCCTCCTTGACTCTAATCCCTTTGTTACTTCCCGCCTTGGTCAACATCTCTTCCTGTCGAAGAGCTGCCCACATCTCCTCGCAACTGGGAAGAGAAGCCCTGCCCAAGATGCTTTGGACAAAGGTTTCCCAATCTTCAGTGACTGCATTCAGGGCAGTCCTGACCATAAATTCAAGATCTGGTGTAGCCCCTACGGAATTTAGTTGGTCACAGATCCCTTGCAACCTGAGAAGGAAGGGATCGATTTCTTCTCCCTTTTACATCCGAAACTGTCTAAGCTGACTCTCAAGCAACATCTTCTACTGAACGGAAGTTCCCTCATACAAAGTATAGACTTGGAGTTTTGCCAAGTATACTTGATGATTGTATTATTGAAAGACTGATATAATATACTGTTGGGCAGACTTGTTCGGGAGTTGCCCCTCCCCTTTATATCGTGCAATTGTTGTTCTCGTTTATAATTGTTGTGGTTAATGAATAAGTATGGGTGTTCATTGATATAAAGGATAACTTAATTATACTTGGTTGAGAATCACAAACTAAGTACACGGTTGTGAATTAGGCGTAGTCCATGTGCACAAGTATTGTTAAAAAGAAAGTGTTTGGTGGTGCCGCACCTCGCCGGCACGGTTGAAAGACCACCATAGGCTTGGGGGCGTGACAATTGGTATCAAAGCCAGTCTAAAGACTTGGAGGAGTCTTGCAAGACTGGGTTGAGCAAGTTGCTCGTAACAGTGAAGAGTCAGGAAGGATGTCTGTCTTGCAGGAAATGGGTTTTGCAACCTTCAAGGAATTTAAAGGGTGTCTACTTGAAGAGTCAAGGGAGGTTGAACAAAGGTTTGCAGAATGGGGCAAGAACTTGTTCAAAGCAAAGGATGCTCTTCGTGCCTTGATCAAGAAAGGGATTCCTGATGGGGATAGAGACGAAGCCTATCGACTTGCGAAGGAGGTGGACTTGTTTGAGGCAGAGCTCAAGGAATTGGAGATAAGGCAGGAATTGATTCAAAAGAAGAGGTAATGGCTAACTCTTGAGGAGAAGCATTCCATAGCTTTAACTCATAAGGAGAAAGCTGCAAAATGTGTGATAAGAAAGAGGAAGCCATGGTGATAGTTGAAGATGTTGCAGACATGATCATGATGGAGGATGAACTTGAAATTGATCAAGTTGGACCAGGATCGTGCAGTTTGCAGACATATATGGATGAGGATACTCTCATGGAGGAACCTCATGATGATGATGATGATGTAAGTACATTTGGTACTTGTGTTTCATTTGAGCATTTGGTAGATGGACCGTATGCAGGGAAGGGCAAAGCCAGTTTGTCGATGCTAGGGAGCATCTTACCATGGATGTTTATGATGAGACCTTGCATGGAGAAACAAGGATTGTTGATTGTTGCAGGACTTGTTGGGGTTGTTTGTGACCTTATGGTGGAAGGTACAAAGGCCGGTGACAAGGGTGGAACTTGATGATCGTTGTGGAGGAATGGGTCATGCTTTAGTCACATTGGCTAAGTGCCCGGCATGACTCATGGGCAGATTGGAGGGCACACACTTTGGTTACTTGGGTGGACTTCTCATGGCCGAGACCAAGAGCAAGTCTTGGTGGTACTTTTGGTGGAGGAGCTATGATGGAAAGACTCATGACATGATGATGATATGGTTGGGTGACCGAGTTCACTAAACCGTAGATTACATCTTGGATAGGGATGACCGATTGTTGTGATGGGTCTACTTGGTTGGACTACATGGCAACTAGTGTCATGGACATCAGGTTGGAGACATGGAGCATGGCAGTCTTATGCAAGGACATTATGTGGGAGCACTTGTAGAGGTGTCACTTATGGGCATCCAATGAGGAGTGCCAAAGCAGGGATGTTGTGCAGGTAGATTTGCTGATGTGACATGGAG
>APFE030342024.1:74548-90052 GCA_000404065.3 Pinus taeda | reverse complement strand
AAGTTGGGGCCCCTGTTTGACCCCTCAAATCTGCCCAGAAAATTCTGCCAAATTAATCTTGGCCTCTCCTTAATAAACCCAAAAAAACCCAGAAAGGGTTTGCCCTAGTTTTGACGCTCCAAAATTGACTCCCAAATGCTTGACCCTCCTCCAGAAGCAGAAGATGTAACCAATAGAAAATGATGTGTTTGTTGCTCTGCCAAAATAATAGAAAAGCCCCCAAAACACTTCCTCGAACTCCACCTTAAGTTTCAGCCCCCTAACTCCCTTCACTCCTCAATCTCCAAGCGTGCCTCCTCCAAGAACTACCCAGTCCCTATGTTGTTGTTGCCAAATCCTCACCACAAACTCGCACTCTCTGCTGCTAGTACTAACTGATATAGGTAGGACTCCCTCCTTGGGTTGGCAATCAAAGTCCATCGAAGCAAGGGTTGAGATTCGCTCGGAAACACTCGTGCTAAACAACACTACAGACTTGGCTTCAGCACAAGCGTGCTATGTCAAAGACACAATTTCTAAATAGATGAATGAATGCCCAAAAATGCCTCTTGCTCTATTTATCAAGAGCCTCCAAGATGCTCATGTGGGCCCAGCTCAACTTTCCCCACCAACTTCACTCCAATGAGAGTGTCTTCCACATTTGGGCCATAATTCTCCATGGGGTGGCCCCTACGCTCCACTAGAGCCACTATTGATTTGGGGTAGCATCGAATGTGCTCTAACCACGAAAATTGGTGGAGAGGTTAAAGCACATGAGATCTCCAATACCCAGAAATGGTTTGAGCAGATTCTAAACAGTTTGGGAGATATTAAAATAATTAATATTTTTAATGGAGTCCCTAAGTCTAAACTTAGGGAAAATAAAATATTAATGTGTATTAACATAAAACTGTGTTAGAAGGGTCCAAAAGTCATGGATCAAGCCAAAGTTAATCTTAGTCGTTGATTAGGGACTTAATCTCAGCCGTTGATTTGTCAACTAGAAAAGTATATAAGGAGGCTTGAGGGTCACTTGGAGAATACACCAGAGTGATCAATCATTCTATTCTCTAAAGCAGGGTTTTGCTAAGAGTGACAGAATCAGTGATCAGCAGTGAATACAGAAGCAGAGAGGCAGAAATGGTACTGGGAGAATCAGCGCAGAAGCTGGGAGAGGGACGCAGAGCTAGTTAAAGGCCACACAGAGCCAGCTAGGGCCCACGCAAAGGTAGCTAGCAGTTGCGTAGTGCCTCAAAGAGCCGATGTGGGTGACGCAGTGGCTCTAGAGGCTAATGCAGTGCCTCCAGAGGTTGACGCAGGGGTTATTGGGCTGACGCAGGGCCAGGAAGGGCTGACGCAGTCCCTAGAGGCAAACGTTGGGGTTTTCGTGGGGCAGATTGGAGCTGGGAGCTATCAAAGTGTTCATCCGGGGTTTCAGTCGAAATATCTACTTCCGAGTAGAGAGGTACTACTGCCGAGATTATTCTCTGTTGGGTGAGCCGGTTTTGGCACCCAGATTGTATTCAGAAACTGCATAGTAATAAAACCCTCAGATAGTTGCACCGGTTTTCCCGCATTGGGTTTTTGCGGGGACATTGGTCCAAAAACAACAATGTCACTTGCGTGCTTGTTTTGTTTCCTTCAGTTGATGATCTATAATGTGTTGAGCATGCACTTGTATTTATTTCCAGTATTTACATGCTAAATAACTTGTTAATTAACAGAACAAGCAGATAGGAATAAATTAGTAAAGTACATGAAGGGTTTCTTAGAAATTCCAACAGCCATAATATTTTCCTTCCTTCCTAATGTTTGGGCCCCCATTTAATCCCAAAATTCATGTGGGACCTCTAAACCCACATCTACTAAGTGCAAACATGAAATAAGACAAAATTGGGCAAGATTGATATTTCCCTTAGCAATATTGCTAAGTGGGAATATCACTTTATTCTTGTTTCCTTACAATTTGTTGCATTATCGATGATCACTTGAACCACATTATTAGGACCAACATTTTTTATTGATTGCAATAGGAGATCTCCAATGTTTTAGGAAGTTGCACTAATAGAGGAGTCATGACATGTAATAAACACCGCACCACTAGCGGAAACACCAAGAAGATTTATCAAATGTTGGTTTCTAACATTTGTCCACCCATCTGATACAACGAATACCCCAAAATCCACCCACTCATTTGTAAAACATGTCAAAGCTCTTTGAACCTTTGCTTTTCCTCTTTCTAATAACATTGTTCTAGCTTTCTCATAGTTGGGGCTCTTGTATCCTTTTGGGGCTTCATTAATGGCCTTAACCATATCATGCCAATTGAGAGAGCAAAGCACATTAAATAGTACACCGCAAGCACAAAGAAACTGGACTATCTTTCCATCCACATCATCCCTCCCAGCAACATTCAGGAAATCCCCTATTGTTCTTCTACTTCCAAAGGTTCTAGAAGTACCATGAGGAGATAAGCTACCAAATCTAGAGGTTGCACTTGATTCAAAATGAGTTTTTTGTTTCTTGTTTTCTTGCCATGCAACCTCCTCTATTTGGATGCACTTTCTTCTTTGTTCAACTGAAACCTTTGGGCAAATTGCTATCCCCACAGCACCCTTTTTGTTATCACTGTCCAACACCCCACAAAGATGCCTCCTCACACAGGTATATGAACCACTATATGGTTTTTGTCGATGACAACCACGAGGACGCATAAACTTGTAGCTTCCACCACCTTTTCCTCCTTCAAGTTTGGTCACAAAATTCCATAAGGATGTCAATGCAACTTTCCCCTCTAACATTTCAGTGTCCTTTTCACCCCCTTCCTCTTCAAACCCTTCCTCCTCATCATACATTGGGTCACTCATATGGGGACCACTATCCTCTTGTTCTTCTTCCTTTCTATTTCTACTCCCCCTTGCCATCATGCAAACCAAAAGTGGAATGATACATAGAAGCCAAAAGAACACCATTTTGGAATATGAATATAGATGAACAACCTACAATGAAATGGACAAGAAGAAAGAATGGGAAAGCGTAGGAGAGGGAGGAGAAGAACTACAAACAACAATGACAGAAAAATGAAGGAGATTGGGGTTTGCACTTACCTCTTTAGCTTTCGTAGATGGAAGCCCTTCTTTACTCCTCCAAGCTCCTCCTCCTTCATTGCTCCTAGCTCCTCCTCCACTCCTCCAAGCTCTCCTCAAGCCTCTCTTCTCCTCTCTTTCTCCTCTCTTCTCCTAGCTTCTCTTCTCCTCTCTTCTCCTAGCTTCTCTTCTCCTCTCTTCTCTAAGCTCTCCAAAAATACAAGAGTGAGGAAATGAAAGGGGGAAATGAGATTTATCCCCATCTATCATTTCCCTAACTCAATCTAAACCCACCCAAACCACGGATCGGGCCAGCTCAGTTCTGAAATTCCAAGAACCATGTTTGTCGGCCCAATCTGCGGTTCCAGATTTCCGAACCATGGATCCAACGGTAGATCCCCCACGGATCCATACGAGACGCAGATCCCGGTTTTGATCTTGGGGGGGGGGGGGGCGGTTTCATGCAACATGACTCGGAACCACTCTCAAACATCTTGAGTCATTTCATGGTAATGTGAACTAGTGCCTAGCTAAGGAAAAAGTAAAAGAAAAAAAGCAAAACAGGCCCCACTTGTTGCATTCTATGTGGTTTTACCAAACCGTTTGGTGAAAATGACTGGTTCAATACTGAATAGGCCATTTATGTTACCAAACTAGCTTATTCGAGACTGAACAAGCCAAAGACGATTCAAGTCACCAATCCAAACTGGCTTTTGCCTCAAAACAGTTGAACCGACCGGTTCAGAGCAGTTCGGTCTAGTCCTAATAACACTAGTTACAATTTGTATGAGGTTGTTAGACAACTTTGGAGAGGTTGTTACACTACTTTGGACCATTTTTTGGTATGCATGAGTGGTCATTGAGGTGGTTACAAGTGGTTGGAGTATTTCAAGAGAGTCCCCTCTCCTTGACCCCCATTCACACATGTGGTATTCTAGAGTATTTCTTTGGCAATGGGGCCACACTTCTTTCAGGCCACGTTTCCTCACACATGTGGGTTTTTAACTTTGTTACATCTTGTTGGAAACTTTTCGAGGGGGGCACACTTGTCCCTTGGACCATTTCACACATATTTGAGGTGGTTTTGACCACCTTGAGAAGGGCACCCACTCTTTGAGTAGTCTATTGCACCTATGCCATCTAGCCCACCTTATTTTAATGTTATTTGACTCTATCCTCTTTAGTTGGTTAGAGAGTTTCTATTTTGAGCTTCGAAGGCTAGAGATTTATTATAATTTTATTTGGGAGGTTGTTGAGCTCCTCTGCTATATAAAGAGCCTCTTTTTCATTGTAGTTTGTTGGAAAATATTGAAGAGAATTTTTCCCCGTCTTTGCACAAGTCTTGGTTCATTATATAATTATATTGTTCTTGTCTAGGGCACACCAATGGAGGCATTTTTGTCTTACAAGTTTGAGGACAAAGGAAACACAAGGCCATAGAGGAGCACACATACTACATTGGTGGAGCTTGTAGTCGTAAGGTAAATCTTTCTCTATGGTCCTTGGTTATTTACATTCCAAGATTAATACATTAGACATAGAACATCTTGGGTTTCATGCTTTTCTCTTAGTTTAGAAGTAGAGGCTACCATAGTGCTTTCTTAGAAGACAGTCACATTAGAACTCTTCTCCCCTAGACTTGTAAATGTTAAGTGTTTCATTAGGGGATTGTAAAACACATCAGTTTACTACTTATGAACCCCAAATCTTAACAAGGTCATAGAATCAACTGAGATCAATTAATGAATAGGCATGGATCATCACCTTTATAAACCACTCAAAATTTCAAAGTCCTTTTCTTCTAATTTTTGGGTTTCAATAGCTTAGATCTTGTCAATTTTTCCCATTATATAAGCTCTTGGATTGCTGGTGTCTTTCTGGAGGCTTTAGATTTTAGATCTGAAATCTATCCTATAAAGGTTCCTAAAAACCAGATTTGATCAGCTTTCAAATACTTCAGAGCTATTTCTGGTTTCCTAACTCAGATCTGTCACTATTTTGTTCTCATTCACCTCACTTTAAATGATGGGTTATATTTCTGGGATGGTTATTTAATTAAAGTCTGAAAAATACTTGGATGTGTTCATCTAAAATGGATCTAATAATCCACCATACTCTTGTGAAAGGTGAGTTTACATTTGCATGTGCTGGACACCATTTAGGTTTCATTTCATCATACTTTGGTTCATGATATTGCGCATTGTGATTACTTGTTGAATGGAAATATGGATATAATCTTGATATGGTTCATTCCAAGAGATTCTTAGATCAATCTGAATTCTCTTATGGTTAAAGTCTGTTTTTCTTGGTTGGAGTATCAAGCAGTGGGTAAATGGATGTTCTACTAAACAGTGATCACACTCTAAAGGAAACTAACTTAACAGATCTGATTCACAAATACTTTGGCATCACATAAATTAAGGAATCAAACCACTAACTTCGGACAAATCTCACACTCTTAAGCAATTTTTCAGATGTAGTTTCATGATATGTAATGATTGATCTTGGAATAAACAAAACTTATTGTGAAAATTTTTGATAAGAAAAAATCTGGAATCTAGTTTTGGTGATTTTACATCTTGTGGATGACAACCTAAGTCCCCTGACACGGGGATTCGGGATTCGTAGGATTTGGGATTCGTAATGTCGGATTCGGACATGTTGACCCCCCAGAACAGGACACGTAGGATTAGTTATATATTATTTTATTAAAAAAAAAATATTATATAATATATATTATATATTAAAAATTAGATATTTCTTACACAAATTTTAATTAATGATATAAATTATCTTCATCTATAGCATGCATAGTACATACAAAAGTCAAATACATGTCAGTGGTCACATAAATGATAAATCATGAACTAGAAGACAACTTACAACTACAAGATAGTAAGATAAACACACTGACAATTTTTTAACCTATAAAAAATAACCATCATGAATTATCAAAAACTTTAAAATGCAAACCTCAAAGTTTTTACACCATCAAAAACTTTAAAAATGCAAACCTCAAAGTTTTTACACCATCAAAGACTACTTGAACATTATTCAACCCCATTTCATATATAATCTTATTATTATTTTTTAAAATTATATATCTCAATAAAATAATAATAATAAAGAAGATATATGTATGATCTGAAATTTTACAGACACCAAGACAACCCTACATCTCCCCCTCGCAGAAAACATTGAACTGAAATCTTATTCTTGAATTCCCGTGAAGGTTGTCGACGAGATGATCAGATTCATGTTTTGCATTCATGTACTGTTCAGCTTTATCTTTGCTTTTGTCAACAGCATCTCCTTTAACAGTTCAAATCCCATCCCAGTGGCTATTCAAAACATTATCCTGAATAATCTTCCAGTCAAAAATCAAACTACACTTTTTTTAACTGAACTAGTTTAACTCCTTATCTGGCACAATAGATAACTTGTAAGAAATTGCTGCTGCAGTAGAAATAATTGGTAAACAGAAGCCATGAACGACATATGAAAGAATCAAGGGTCCTTTGGGTTTTGCAGATTTGAGCAATCAAAACTGTCACTCGAGACCGTGAAAAAAGCGAGTTCTCAGAGTTTCCAGGCAATAATGGTTCTGGTATTTCAAGCACATATTTTGTTAGAACACAGCATATAACAACATCTCTTGAGAAACGTAGAATACTCAAATGCGACTGCCATCCATTGCTGTTAATTTAGCCATACATCAAACATTATGTATGCATGAATTGGGTCTTGATTGAAGAGTTGACTTTAATAGTACACAGGAAATGTCTTTTCCAAGTACAGACTACAACGTTTTGTATATGTCCCTGCAATCAAGTCCTGTAATTATTATTTGCCAAGATCATACTGCAAAGTAATTTAAAAGAACTCCACTCTGAAAAATCGGGACACATTGGCGATTTTCGGGACACACTTGAGATTCAACGTGTCCTGATAGGATTCGACATGTCCTGTTTTTAGGACACATTTTTTGGACGAATCGTGTCCAACACACCAGATTCGGACACGTGGCTCCTATATAACGAATCCGGTTACTTAGCTTTTCTTGTGTTACATGGTTGACTAAGCTTGCTCATAATTGTTTCATACATTCTCAATGCTCATGAAAGATAATTTGAATTCTAGAAATTTCAACATTTTCTGGTGGAAAATTCTCTCATGGTAAATTTATCTAGCACATAATCACAACCTAACGAATTGGATAGCATAAAAGTTGCATTTTTTATGTCACATCACTTCAAATTTCCAGCACTCGTGTTTAAGATTTGGATGAATTTGGGTTAATTTGCATTGTGCTTTTATATCTAGAAATCCATATTTCTCTGAGAATTGGGCACTACAACAGTAAGCATTTTGCTGGCAATAAATCTTGGTTAGATCACTTATTGTGAACAAACTTTGTGATATCGGATTACAATCATATTTCCAACTCTTTGGACTTGATCTAATATCAGTTTGCATGTTTTATCATACTCCTATCATACAACTTAATGCAAATTAAATTTATTGGATTAATCAGCAAATCAAGATAATCAACTGACCTAATCTATTTCTCCCACTGCAACAACTAGGCTTACTTGACCTTTAGGGATACCCTCCTAGGCTAGGAGCTTCTCCATAGTCTAAAGAGAGAAAAGCAAATCCACTAAGGTGACAAAACCCACATGAAAGTCATTGAAAAGCAGCTAAGAGAATACTTCATTGTGTTCGAGGTACAATTCAGTTTGGGATTCATTACAGTGCAAAAGCATCTCCTCTATTGGTTGGTTTCACTGATTCCGATTGGGCTGGTGACCCTGATGATCGGAAGTCTACTACAGGTTATGTGTTCACTCTTGGTTCAGGACCTATTACATAGGCTTGCAAGAAACAAAGTGCCATTTCTCTTTCTTCAGCAGGAGCAGAGTATCGTGGTGCCATAGAAGCTAGTAAGGAAGCCTTGTGGGTTCGTCAGATCCTGTCAAAGTTTGGCTTTCAGTAGCAACATCCGACTACACTTTGGTGTTATAATCAAAGTGCCATTCAACTATGCAAAGATCCAATCCAACATCAGCGCAGCAAATGCATTGAACTGCACATGCACTTCATCAGAAAACTCATTCATGACCATGTTCTTGAAGTGCAATATTGTTCAACATATGATCAAGTTGCAGACATCTTTACAAAGGCTCTCACAGAGGCGAAGTTCACTAAACTTCGATTTATGGTTGGAGTTCAGGAGTTGTCATAGGGGGATAGGCTCTAATGCCTCCTTCCTTCTCTATTGTGTCATATTTGTACATCTTCAATCCCAACCCAAGTTGTTCTTAAGGAGGGATGTTAGGATATTCCGACACATAGAAAATAGTTAAGTATAACTGGTCTAGTGTATTTAGGTAAGTGTGGTTTCTTTATTGTACTTTTGTAACTTACAATCCGACGGTCGCGATAGAGTTCTAGACATGAAGTAATCCAACGGTTCATTCTCTCCTCGGTTTACTACACTTGATCTGGGGGCTTAGCACCCGTTGGTCCATGATCTCTATTTAAAGAGCATGGAGGGTCATTTGTAGGGTAACCGTTCATGAGAGAAGCTTATGTAAATTTTCATTCTTTTATTAATAAATTGCCTGAAGTGGCCACGTTGGCTCAGGCCGTGGACTGTTTCCCTCTTGAGGGTTTTAACCACGTCAAGAATACTGGTGTATTGATCTGTGATCTATTTGTGAGCGGTGTCCTTTGGTGTTTTGTCTGAGGAACTTACCTTGTAAATTCCTACACAATCTGAGGCTCGCTTAGTAGTTGCAACTTGCATTTGAGTTCTTATAACTTTTGCTTAGGGCTTTTACACTAAGTACAAACTTGACTGATAACAAGCTCCTCTCTTGAAAATTCTCAAAAAGCATCTACAGTAGCCACCAACCCATCCATTAGTGTATACGGATCCAAAATATTTCAAAAATGTGAACTAAACATACTTATTATCTCTTAAGGATCCTCAATGAGAGAGCCATTGGCCCACAGTAATCCAAGCACCCTTTTTTGTTGCTATCTCCCTCTTAAGGAAGTCAAAATAAAACTTGGAGCCCTCATCCTGCTCCCAAATCCATTGAAAATGGAAACAAACCCAAGCACTCCTAGAAATATAGTACTTGGCTTATTGAACAACCATCTCCAACTTCATAGCCTCTTCTAGGAGAGTCACATTGTGAAGATCCTCTTCAAGGAGGATATGAACCTCCTCAAAGCATATTGCCAAGCCATCTATAGCTCCTTATTTTGCTTCTATGTTATCCTTCTACCCCAACCTCTCATGAATTTAAGTATGTGGCAAACAACACACTACCACCAAAGAATCCACCCCCAATCACCAATTGGCTAGTTGGAAAGGTTCCAAACCCCTTGTACCAAGGCCTAAAAGACCTCAAACTCCAAATAGGACACATTCAACTTGAATAGGGAAGGAGGCGGCGAATCAATTAAGTGAACCAAGAAAATCACACTTCGAATCAAAAGGTGATCCAACTCTGGCGTATCAACAAGCACATCTACAACACAAATTCTACTTAAGAAAGTCAAATCCTCCCAAGGACCATAGAAATGATCCAATCATTCCCAAACCCTATCTTGACTGTATCGATAATTGGACCAACTAAAATAACTACCATAGCCCAATCCCTTTTGTTTCCAATTAAGTCAAATGTCTAATGAGAATACTTGGAACAACACCAAGCCCACTTCTCTAAACCACTAATCACTAATCTTACACCTCTACACCTATCCCCTTCCACTACACCATATCGAAATCCCCACCAATAAACCACTCCACCACAAGAAGGGATGAAGCCATCCAATCGCAAAGCTTTCTCCACTCCAAGTTGAAGTTAGAAGCATATATTACATAGAAACCTATCGCTCAATTCTAAATCAAGAGGGTGATTCAAACACACCAATACTCTAGGTCTGAACCAAAAGTAGCTGTCAAACTCTACAAAGAGGATGAAAGAGCAACCACCACCCCTCCACTCCTTTGACAATGCTTTAAAGCGTAGAAAGGACCATTCCAACAATAATTCATCTTGTCTTGAAGCTCAAATCCAATCGATTTGACCTCTTGCAAGAAAACCAAATCTAGTTGGAAATTGCTACAACACAACTTGCACAATTGTCTTACAACTAGGAATAATCATCCTAGGAACACTCCTTGACAATAAGCACAAATTCAATCCAAGGGGAGATGAAAGTTAAGGCTATTGTACCAGCCATCCATCTCAAACCCATTCGAATCTAGAGTACAATGATCAAGTGAGTGGACCATCACATCCTTATAAGACATCATCCATGCCTACATGCTAAAATTGCCCACAAAATTGTTCACGTGACAAGGGAAAAAAAACACCTTCCACTTGTTTGATTTGACCTTCCATTCAAATTCAATCTCTATGTCAATACGCCTAGAAGGAGAAAAACCATCCTTGACAACAAAACCATGGTTCTAAGGCACCCAAAGCAATCTTATTGCCAAAGAGGAGTCACTAACATGAGGCTAATACACAAGGCCACTAGGTATTTGAATGACGTTAGATCCAACAAAGCTTGCACCACCTATACAAACTCCACTAGAACTTGAACCACCAAAATCTAAACCACTAGTACCTATTGTTGATTTGGGCTAGTATCGGATGTGCTCTAGCCATGAAAATTGGTGGAGAGGCTAAAGCACATGAAATCTCCAAGACCCAGAATGGTTTGGGGAAATTCTACCCGGTGAAGGAGATATTAAACTAATTAATATTTTTAATGGGTTCCTAAGTCTAAACTTACGAAAATAAAAATATTAATGGGTATTAATATAAAACTAGGTTAGAAGGTTCTAAATGACATGGATCAAGCCAAATCTACTCTTAGCCATTGATTAGAGATGTAATCTCAACCGTTGAATACTCAACAGAAAAAGTATAAGAGGAGGCTTAAAAGTCAGTTGGAGATACACCAGATTGATCAGTCAGTTCAATTTTCTAGAGCAGGGTTTGCTACGAGAAATCGAACCAGTGATCAGAGTTGCAACGAGGGGCAGTGAGTGCATAGCAGAGAGGCAAAGATAGTGTCGGAAGACAAGCGCATAGGCAGAGACGCAGACGCAGAGCCAGCATGAGCCATGCAAAGGCCAAAGTGACTATGCAAAGGGCCAAAGGGCCTACTTGGGTGACCCAGAAGGCCAGAGAGCCAACGCAAAGCATTTGTACGCTGACGCAGAGGCCAGGAGGGCTGACGCGGAGCCTCAAAGAGGCGTTGGAGAGACTTTCGTGGAGCAGACTTGCCAAATATCTGCTTCCAAAGAGAGGCATTATTACCAAATTTATTTTGTGTCGGGTGAGCTAGTTTGGCACCTAGTTGTACTCAAGAAAGCTACTTAATAAGAAAACGCTCAAAACTGCTCCACTGGTTTTCCCAAGTTGTGTTTTTCCTGGGACGATTGTCCAAAAATAATGGTGTCCCTTGTGTGTTTGTCTATTTCTTTCAGTTGATGATCTGTAGATGGTTGAGACTGCATTGTGTTTATTTCAGTATTTATATGGTTAAATAACTTGTTCAATAATTAAACAAGTAGGAGAAATATACCAGATAGTGCAGGAAAATTTCTAACGGGTTAGACTTAGAAATTTCAACATGGTATCAGAGCGTTGCAGATCGCAGGAGAGTTGAAGGCACTAGCTGAATAATAGAATTTGCAACAAAAACAGCTATCTCGAGTGACAAAACTTGTTCCTAAGTAGAAAGCAGTACAAAAGGGGTGACGCAAAGGGCATGCGTCATCAGTTCGAGCCAGAGAAGGGGCCAGCGCAGAAGCAGTGAGAGGCAGAAGAGGTTGATGAAGAGCCACGTCATCCTGCTCATCCAAGTAGGAGTGACACAGTTCGCTAGTGGAGCGATTCAAACACTGTCGAGGATTGCGCAAATCCTAGAGGCTCAATTCTTCAGTTGTTGGGGCATAGAAAGCTGTGGGCAGGTTGTGGAGTGTGAAGCTGGTGGGGTGTTGTTGTTGTTGAGGCAGAACAGTACCTAACGGGACAGAACCAAGGTAGAAGGGAGTTGCTACCTAGGGGGATTTCTAGCCAAAAAATCCAAATCAATGTTGCAGGAGCAAAGGAGATTGAAGAGGTACGATTCGACTATTGGCAAAAGGATTTCCAGGAAGGAAATCGAGACTCAGAGGGAGTCTAAAAGAGGACTTCCAGGAGGGAAGTAGAGACTCGAAAGGAGTCGCAGAGAGAACTTCCAAGAGGGAAGTAGAGACTCAGAGGAGTCAAAAAGAAGAGCAGAGATGGCTATGAACAGACTGAGGGATCACGACAAGTTGGATGGGGTGTCCAACTTTGTCTCCTGGAAGGCCAAGATCCTATCTGTTCTAGATAAACATCACATCAAGGCCTTTGCCTTGAGAACCATGGCTATCCCAGTCGACCTAGCTGATAACGAAAAGTATGAGGATGCGATGGCCAAGGAAAAATGCATAATCCTTTATGGGGTCATGGATCATGTAGTTCAGCATATTGTCGAGAAGAATACGGCAAAGGAGATGTGGGACACCTTGACGACATTGTATCAAGGCACTTCCGTGCAGAGGAAGATGCTATTATAGAATTAGTTGCGGTCGTATCAGATGCAAAAGGGGGAGCAAATAGATCACTTCCTCAATAAGTTGCAGGAGATTCGAGACCAACTGACTTCCATAGGGGCCACGCCAAATCAGGAGTTAATGGTGAGGACCGCCCTAAACACAGTCTCTAAAGAGTGGGAGACATTCGTCCAAAGCATTTTGGGCAGAGCGAATCTTCCAGGATGGGAAGAAATATGGGCAGCTCTTCGCCAAGAAGAGATCAGATAGCTGACCAAGGCGGGAAGTAGCGGCAAAGGACCCAGGGTCAAGAAAGAGGAGGAAGAGGATGAAGCTTTGGCATCTATGGGCAGCAAGTGAAGAGGAAGAACAAGGACCTCTCCAGTATTAAGTGCTTCAACAGTGGGGAGTTGGGCCATTATGCAACCTAGTGTCCTAGGAAGAAGAATAAGGGAGAGGCGTCTGACTCCAACGCAGTGCCAGCGAAGGCGGAGAAGGCGATAGAGGATGATGACGATTGTGCCATGAGTGCTCATGTACCTGTAGAGAAGAGGTGGGGTGACATCGAGTTGTATTCAGGAGGACTATAGGATGAGGGGCAGGATCCTTGAGGTACCCACACTCTTGGATCATATCTGGCTACGGGAACCCCAAAGTGACAGTAGCAGGATGGCAAATGTCAATAGAAGCAGATGCGGATGGAGTGGCAAAAGAGTGCTAGATTGCAGTAGTCCTTGGCAGCAGAGAGTTGTTGTAGCAGCGCAGAGGCAGTAGAGGAACCACATTAGCGACAGAGAGAGCTTCAGCATCAGGAGGGTTTCTACTTCTAGCCTAACAAGGATGTCAATAGTTGGGTAGATCAGTTACCATCATCTCAGTGACTGAGTTGCAGTACAGCAGCAGCAGTGGTAGTGCTATGGGCAGCACGATGCAGCATGATGAGAGAGGGCTGCAGTGCAGATGTAGTGTTGGGAGGAAGGACCAACAGCAGCACGGATGCAGAGGGAGATGTCGTACATATGTAGCAGTGGCAGTGGTAGAGCCATGGGCAGTACAGGAAGCAGCAGTGCAAAGGATGTTGGGCAGCAAGGCCAAACATCAACTCAGGTACCAGTGTCGGATGATCAGGGTGATGCTCAGTGGTGGAGTATTACTAGAGCACATTCCTCGCTAAGAGGGAGTGTTGATTTGGGGTATCATCGGATGTGCTCTAGCCATGAAAATTGGTGGAGAGGCTAAAGCACATGACATCTCCAAGACCCGGAAATATTTTTGGGGAAATTCTACCCGATGAAGGAGATATTAAAATAATTAATATTTTTAATGGGTTCCTAAGTCCAAACTTAGGAAAATAAAAATATTAATGGGTATTAATATAAAATTGGGTTAGAAGGTTCTAAATGACATGGATCAAGCCAAATTTAATCTTAGTCATTGATTAGATATGTAATCTCGACCGTTGAAGACTCAACAGAAAACGTATAAGAGGAGGCTTGAGGGAAAGTTGGAGATACACCAGATTGATCAATCAGTTCGATTTCCTAGAGTGGGGTTTGCTAAGAGAAATCGAACTAGTGATCAGAGTTGCAGCGAGGGGCGGTGAGTGCATAGCAAAGAGGTAGAGATAGTGTCGGAAGACCAACACAAAGGCAAAGAAGTAGACACAGAGCCAGCAGGAGCCACGCAGAGGCCAGAGTGATTGCGCAAAGGGCCAAAGGGCCTGCGTGGGTGACACAAAGGGCCATAGAGCCAGCGCAAAGGATCTGTAGGCTAACGCAGAGGCCAGGAGGGCTGATGCAAAGCCTCAGAGAGGCATTGGAGATACTTTCATGGAGCACACTTGCCGAATATCTGCTTCCGAAGAGAGGTATTACTACCAGATTGATTTCTCTGTCGGGTGAGCCAGTTTGGCACCCAGTTGTACTCAAGAAAGTTGCTTAATAAGAAAACCCTCAGAACTGTTGCACTGGTTTTCCCAAGTTGGTTTTTTCCAAGGACGATTCTCCAAAAATAATGGTGTCCCTTGTGTGTTTGTCTATTTCTTTCAGTTGATGATCTGTAGATGGTTGAGACTGCATTGTGTTTATTTCAGTATTTATATGGTTAAATAACTTGTTCAATAATTAAACAAGTAGGAGAAATAAACCAAATAGTGCAAGAAAAATTCTGGGTGCCAAATCCGACTTACCAAACAGAGAATTTCCTTGGCAGTAGTACCTCTCAATCTGAGACAAATGTCCCGACTGAAACCCTGGATAAACCTTCCAGCAGCTCCTCAGCTCCAATCTGCCCCAGAAACCCCAATGTCTGCCTTTCTGGACTGTGTCAGCCTCTCTCTGCCTAGTGTTGGCCCTGCGTCACCCTGAATGGGCCTGCGTCAGCCTTCTGGCCCTCTGCATTAGCAACACTAGCCCCTCTAAAGCACTGTGCAGCTCTTGGTTGCCTCTGGATCACTCTCTCTGGCTCCTACGCTGATCTTCCGACACTATCTCTACCTCTCTGTCTCTTTGTACTCAATGCCCCTCAACTGCAACTCTGATCACTGATTCCATCTCTCTTAGTAAACCTCGCTCTAGAGAATAGAATGACTGATCATCTGGTGTGCTCTCCAAGTGATCCTCAAGCCTCCTCTTATACTTTTCTCGTTGATATATCAACGACCGAGATTAAGTCCCTAATCAACAGCTAAGATTAGATTTGGCTTGATCCTTGTCTTTTGGGCCATTCTAACACAATTTTATATTAATTCACATTAATATTTTAATTTCCCTAAATTTAGACTTAGGGACTCCATTAAAAATATTAATTATTTTAATATCTCCTGAA
>APFE030342024.1:0-73815 GCA_000404065.3 Pinus taeda | reverse complement strand
GCAACTCAGTTATTGAGAAGTAAGTAACTGATCTCCCAACTCTAACCTCTTTGTTGGGCTAGAGACCCTCCTAATGTTGAAGCTCCCTTTGTCGCTGACAAGTGCTCCCTCTCTGACCTGTGCACTACTGCGACAACTCCTTGCATCTCGCACAGTTGCGCCCCTCTTTGTGCCATCCTGCACTGGTGCAACACTCTCATGCCTCTCACTCTGATACAGCTTGCTAGCCTCGCGCTGTCTCAGGACTCCTGCATTGTAGCTCTCTCTGCTGCTCCATCTGCATCTCTGTCTCTACCCACATCAGCCAGTCCTGCTACACCTCTTCGAGGCTCCCGTAGCAAGGTCTAATCCAAGAGGCTGGGTACCTCGAGGATCCTACCCCTCATCGCCTATAGTCCACCTAACTACAGCTTGATGTCTCCCCACTTCCGCTCAAGTGGTGCGTGTGCACTCATGGCACAGTCATTGTCTGTCTCCACTTCCTTCTTTGTCCTTGCTGGCGCTGCCTTAGTCTAGAAAGACTCCCTTAATCTTCTTCCTTGGACACTGGGTCGCATAATGACCCAACTCCCCACAGTGGAAGCACTTGATCTTGGAGAGATCCTTCTTCTTTCGCTTTTCTTGCTTTCCCTCAGATGCTAGGGCAACATCTTCCTTCTCTTCCTTTTTGACTCTGATCCCCCTACTATTGCTTCCTACCTTTGACTACCGTCTGATCTCTTCTTAGCAAAGAGCCGCCCACATCTCATCCCAAGGTGGAAGTGTCCCTCTGTCCAGTATACTCTAGACAAACACCTCCCAGTCTTCTGAGACTACATTCAAGGTTGTCCTCACCATCAATTCCTGATCCGACGTGGCTTCTATGGCAGTCAACTGATCTCGGATCTCATTCAGTCCTCCGAGGAAGGTGTCAATCGGTTCTCCCTTCTTCATCTGATATGACCTCAACTGATTTTCTAGTAACATTCTTCTCTGCACAAAAGTATGCTAGTACAATTTCTTTAAGGCCTCCCACATCTCATTTGTCGTTTCCTTCTCAGCAATGTGTTGTACTACATGGCCCTTGACCCTGTCAAGGATGATGCTCTTAGCCCTTGCCATTGCCTCCTTGTACTTGTCGTTCTCAACTGGGTTGACTGGAATAGTTATCATCTTCAAGAAAAAGTGCTTGACACGATTTTTGTCAAGTACGGATAAGATTCTAGCCTTCTAGCCTACAAAGTTTGACGCTTTATCCAGCCTGTCCTGGTCTCTTACTCCGTGTAGTGCCATGATGCTCTTCTACTTCCCTCTTGGAAGTTCTTAATGTGACTCCCTCTGAGTCTTGATTTCCCTCCTAGAAATCCTTTTGTCGTGTCGAGGGCATCTGATCGTTTGTGCAACTGCACCACTGATCCGGATTTCTAGGCTAGAAACCCTCGATAGCAACTCCCTCCTCTTGGCCTTGACCTGTCATGTACTGTTCTGACTACAGTACCTCACCAGCGCCACTCTGCAACTTTCCCACAGCCTCCTAAACCCCAGCAACCTGAAGGTGAGAGCTCCTAGGCTCTGCGCAATCCTGACACCAACAACCCGACCTCCTCAGCCAACTGCGTCAACCCTCCTAGCTTCTGCGTGGCTCTACGTGAGTCTCCCTTTGCCTCTCTTAGCCTCTGCGCTGCCTCTTCCTGGCTCACCAGTGATGACACAAGCACTGCATCACCCTTCCCTTGTTGCTGCTCTGCTAGAAACAACTTCTGCCACTCGGGACAGCTGTTTTCTGCTGCTATTGCTCCGCTCGGCTAATGTCCTCAGTTCTCCTATGATCTGCAACCAGGCTCTCATACCATGTTGAAGTTTCTAAGTCTACCAGTTAGAAACCCTCCATGCACTTTACTGATTTATTCCTACCTACTTGTTCTATTACTTAACAAGTTATTTACAATGTAAATACTGAAAATAAACACTAGTGCATGCTCAACATATTACAAATCATCAACTAAAGGAAATAGAAACAAGCACACAAAATGACACTATTATTTTTGGACCAATGTCCCCAGAAAAACCCATGCGGGAAAACTGGTGCACCTATATGAGGGTTTTCTTATTAAGCAATTTCGAAGTACAATTTGGGTGCCAAATCCGGCTTACCCAACAGAGAATTTCCTTGGCAGTAGTACCTCTCAGTCTGAGACAAATGTCCCGGCTGAAACCTTGGATAAACCTTCTGGCAGCTCCTCAACTCCAATCTACCTTTTTGGACTGTGTCAGCCTCTCTTTGCCCAGTGTTGGCCCTATGTCACCCTGAATGGGCCTACGTCAACCTTAGGAGGCCTTGCGTCAATCTTCTGGCCCTCTACGTCAACAACGCTGGCCTCTCTGAAGCATTGTGTAGCTCCTGGCTACATCTGCGTCACTCTCTCTAGCTCCTGCGCTAATCTCCCGACACTATCTCTGCCTCTCTGTCTCTCTATACTCAATACCCCTCAGCTGCAACTCCGATCACTGATTCTTTCTCTCTTAGCAAACCCCGCTCTAGAGAATAGAATCACTGATCATCTGGTGTGCTCTCCAAATGACCCTCAAGCTTCCTCTTATACTTTTCTCGTTGACATACCAACAGCGGAGATTAAGTCCCTAATCAGCGGCTAAGATTAGATCTGGCTTGATCCATGTCTTTTGGACCATTCTAACACAGTTTTATATTAATTCACATTGATATTTTAATTTCCCTAAGTTTAGAATTAGGGACTCCACTAAAAATATTGATTATTTTAATATCTCCTGAACTGTTTAGAATCTGCCCAAACCCTTTCTGGGTATTAGAGATCTCATGTGCCCCAACCTCTCCACCAGATTTCGTGGCTAGAGCACATCCGATGCTACCACAAATCAACAAGGAAGATGCTCCTAGAGGATCAGCTAAGGGCATAGCAGATGCAGAAGGGAGAGCAAATAGATGTCTTCCTCAGTCGGTTGAAGGAGATCCGTGACCAACTAACTTCCATAGGGGCCACACCGAATGAGGAATTAATGGTGAGGACCGCACTTAACGTAGTTTCCAAGGATTGGGAGGTATTTGTCCATAGCATACTGGGAAAGACGAGTCTTCTAGATTGGGAAGAACTGTGGGTGGCTCTTCGTCAAGAAGAGATCAGACGGCTAACCGAGGCGAGGAGTAGTGACAAAGGGGTCAGGATCAAGATGGAGGAAGAAAAGGATGTGGCTCTGGCATCTGCAAGAAAGCAGGAGAAGAGGAAGAAGAAGGACCTCTCCAAGGTCAAGTGCTTCCATTGTGGGGAACTAGGTCATTTTGCGAACTAGTGTCCGTAGAAGATGAGTAAGGGAGAGGCTTATGACTCGAAGGCAGCGCCAGCGAAGGCGAAGAAATAAGTTGAGGAGGATGACGATTGTGCCATGAGTGCTCATGTGCCACTTGAGAAGAAGTGGGGAGACATCGAGTTGTAATCAGGAGGACTACAGGCGATGAGGGGTAGAACCCTTGAGGTACCCAACCTCTTGGATCATACCTTGCTACGGGAGCCCCGAAGAGGAGTAGCAGGACTGGCAGATGTCGGTGTTGTAGATGAAGCGACAGAGAGTGCTATAGTGCAAGAGTCCTTAGGCAGCGTGAGGCTAGCAGGCTACAACAGAGCGAGAGGCACGGGGAGTGTTGCACCAGTGCAGGATGGAACAGAGAGGTGTGCAACGGTCCGAGATGCAGGGAGTTGTTGCAGTAGTGCAAAGGTCAGTAGAGGGAAGCACTTGTTAGCGGCAAAGGGAGCTTCAGCATCGGGAGTGCTTCTAGCCCAACAGGGATGTCAGAAGTTGGGTGGATCAGTTACTTACTTCTCAATAACTGAGTTGCAGTGTAGTAGCACAATGCAACATGATGAGAGGGGGTTGCAGTGCAGATGCAGTGTTGGGAGTATGGACCAGCAGCAACACAGATGCAAAGGGAGTTGTCGTACAGATGCAGCAGTGGCAGTCGCAGGGCCATGGGCAGCAGTACAAGATGCAGTAGTGCAGAGGACGTTAGGCGGGGAGGCCTAGCATCAGCACAAGTACTGGTGCCTGATAATCAAAGTGATGCTCAATGTGGAGTATTACTAGAGCACAGTCCTCGCTAAGAGGGAGTGTTGATTTGGGGTAGCATCGGATGTGCACTAGCCATGAAGTTTGGTGGAGAGGCTAAAGCACATGAGATCTCCAAGACCTAGAAATGGTTTGGACAAATTCTAACCGGTTTGGGAGATATTAAAATAATTAATATTTTAATGGAGTTCCTAAGTCTAAACTTAAGAAAAATAAAATATTAATGGGTATTAATATAAAACTGGGTTAGAAGGTTCCAAAAGTCATGGATCAAGCCAAATCTAATCTTAGACGTTGATTAGAGATTTAATCTCGGTCGTTGATGGACCAACGAGAAAAGTATAAGAGGAGGCTTGAGGGTCAGTTGGAGAACACACCAGAGTGATCAGTCATTCATTTTGCTAAAGCAAGGTTGCTAAGCAAAGTTGAATCAGTGATCAGCAGCGAGGAGCAGTGAGTACGAGGCAGAGAGGCAGGGACAATATTGGAAGACCAGCATAGAAGTAGAGAGAAGCGAGAGCAGCAACCAGCCTAGGCTACGCAAAGCCCAGAGAGACTACGTCATCCATGCAGAGGGCAAAGGGAGTGATGCAGAGGCTCCCAAAGGTTGTGTAGTGCCTCAAAGGGCTAACACAGAGGGTCCTGGGGCTGACGCAAGTTAGCAAGAGGCTGACACGAAGGCCAGAAGAGCCAGCGTTGAGCTTCAGTTGTGCCGGAGAGGGTTTCGTGGGACAAGTTTTCTAAATACCTGTTCCGAATAGAGAGGTATTGATGCCGTGTATTTTTCCCTGTCGGGTGAGCCAGATTAGGCACCCTATTGTACTCAAATAGACTGCATAATAATATAACCCTCAAAATAGTTGTACCGATTTCCCGCATTGAGTTTTTCAGGGGACATTTGTCCAAAAACAACGGTGTCACTTGTGTGCTTGTTTTCATTCAATTGATGGTATGTAGATGTTGTGACTGTATTGTGTTTATTTCGGTATTTAATGTATTAAATAACTTGTTTGATTTTAAACAAGTTGAAGAAATAAACCAACAGAATACAAATTAAGTTTCTAATGAATAGACTTAGAAAATTGAACACTTCTCCCCTAAGGTTTTACCAAACACTAGTTCCCTTCATCATTTTAGGGTGAAACCCTAACCCTAGTAAAACCTTGAACTTCTTCAAGAACCCTAACACTCCAAGACAAATAGAGAGAATACAATGTTAGAAATATTGGTGGGGAGTGAATCAATATTTCATCCAATCATCAATTTTACCAGTTTAAAAATCTATTAGAATCACAAAACATAAACCATACAAAGACACAAGAATTTGACATTGTCTAATGAGGCCACAATTTTTCCTGGATGACAAATTTCTTGCCAGAATATGGAGAAAAAATATTCAAGACTGTGAGAGTGTTTAAATCGTTTTTTGATAGCAGAAATGGATTCAGCACCATCATGAACCCCTAGGGCAACTAAAATCCCTAGATTTTCTCAAAATCATGCCAAAATTTCTACTGTTTTCGAGCAAAATTGTGGTCTTTTTAGACTACTTTCAAGAATTTAAAGTGGAAAACCACTTGAATGTTTTTAGCTCAAATTATAATGATGAGGACACCAATCCTTCTTTACAAATTCAAGCTCCAACCTGGCAATAGAATGAGGACACCAATCCTCTTGTACAAGTCTAGGCTCCAACCTAACAATAGAATGAGGACACCAATCCTCTTCAAGCACCAACCTGTCAATAATTATATGTGCATAACTCTCTTCGATTGTTCTCAATCTAGCATCTTACCAGATCTGAGTCTTTAATTCAAAAATCCTCCAAGATAGATTACAAATGGGCCTTTATGATAGGCCTAAAACAAGGTTGAGTTCTGCTTCAAGATTTTTCCAAAATCAGCTCAAAACAGGTCGAGACTGGGGCTACAACAGGGCCAAAACTGAGGCTGACTGCAGCTGCAACAGGGCCGAAATCTGAGGCTGACTGAGGCTGCAACAGGGCCAAAATTTGAGGCTGATTGCAGCTACAACAGAGCTGAAATATGAGGTAATAACAAGTCTGAATTAGGGCCGAAATAACAGCAAACCACAGATCTGAATTAGGGCAGAAACAACAGATCTGTCTCTTAAAAGCAATAACTCTACTTCAAGATGTACTCCAAAGACTTGATGAAAAAAGCTTCAAAAGTGACCTAAACAAAATCAGAAAACTTCTTAGGAGGCTGCAAAAAGAATCCTTCAAACTTGCTTCAAAAAATTCTTGTTTTCTTGGTTCAAGAGGTATGAACCTCTCTTAAATGCCTCCTGTAACAGGTCTGAATTGAGCTGACCGAGTTGCTGACCGAATTAAGGAAGAGGATCATCTATTTATAGGCTTCGATTCCTCCCAAACAGGGCTGACTTGTTCCTCAAGAGGAGTGACTTCACTAGGGCCCAAATTCCATATATTGACTTCAAAAAATCATATTTCCTCAACCGAGAGGAGTTAGAAGGTGTGTCATACCTTGTTGGAAAGGTCTTGGGATGAAATTTAAGACTGTCATTATCTCCTTCAGATGGATAAACCTTTGATATCAATAACAACCATTTTCTCAACATACAATAACAAAGAGTACAAGGGAAGAGAGAGAAACAGAGAGGTGCACTCCACTCACATTTTTATTACAAGTGAGTTATGAATAAACTAAAACGACACTTTCCTTTCTCCATTTATATGAGAGGTTAGGGAAACCAACAATGTCAAGTGGTCCCAGTCCACTACAAGCAACCTACTCTATAACAAGTAGAACCACACATGTGCAGCGTTACACTTTGAAGTTTGAAAGGACACATGTCAAGCTCCAAAATAATGTCGGTGACAAGCAAGGCAACAAGGCATGAATGCTCCATGAGAAGTGTCGAATGTGCCACCTCTCAAACCCTGACCCAAGGTGTTAAAATCCTAATTCACAAGGTAAGACCCAATGGCAACTTGGAGGGTTTATTCAAAGTCACCTCAATAAGCCTCTCCCAATCTTTAGGTTTGCTCTCCTCCAACTCAAAGGGAGAAATCCCTAATGTAGTATTTAAGTTTAGAAAATGACTTAGTGGAATAACTAGTTTTGCTTAGGTTAGATCTTATTTTAGATATGAAAATATTGAAGTAAATTTCAGATCTACCAAACAAATATAAGTCTAATAAAGAGGAGGGTTTCCTTATACTCATTTGCAAATCTGGATTATGATATATAAGAGGTACTTTCCAGATTTGAAGAACAAAAATTAAAGCTTTCATTTTATTGTTTTTACATGGTTGGGAAGTAAGATTAGTGCCTATAATTTTTATTGAGCAAATGGGGCCTATGAGGTAGTGTTATAATAAGCATTTTCTTATACAAGAGGGTAAACAGAAATCAAAATGAAGGAGTTGCAGCACCCTCATATGGCTGTCCTAGAATGCAGAAAATTGATTTCAAGGCCCTAATTAAGGACGAATTTCAAATACATCAAGAGACTTTATTTACTACTACGAAATGTAAATTTCATACACTTCACATTAAGAAATATGACATGTTTTTAACCATTTCTAGCAGCAAATGAAAGGAATTTAAATGGAGATGAATCACACATAGAGCTCTTCCAAGTGAAGAACAAAGTTACCCAGTTAAATGCCTTCTTAATATTCTTGAAGAAACCAAAATAAGCACATTCCACTTCAGCAATATAGATCCATACACATTAAATCTCAAACTCCAAAAGCAACTACGGATTTTAAAAGCTATAGTCTCAACTTTCAAGTGTCTCCACATAATTCCAAACTAAGGCACATGGTTCGGGTTGAAGTTCAGGTTTGGCAATGATTAGGTTCAATTTGAATTCAAATTTTTTAAGAAGGTTCATATGAGGTTCGCCATTAGGTTCATCTATATGAACTCAAACGGTAAGAAATCAACATTAATAAACATAAAAAAAGGTTATGATGGACTTGGAAACTACAAGGATAGATTATGAGCTTGAGCTGTGGGCTTGATCAATGAGCCTCAACCTATTTAGTGGATCAGTTGTTGACTTTGATTGATTGATTAAATGAGTGAAGGTATACATTTTATGACATTCCCTTTCACAGTACAAACTATTCAGCAAAGACAATGTTGTATGGACCATCTTAGAAAGTGCATCACCCATTGGATCATTACCTGAACACTCATGTTGGACAGTCAATAGATAGAAAAACACCCTCCCTATACAGTCAATCAAAGGTATAACATCAACCCAAATACAAAATAGCGCACCAACATGAGGTTTGATAAGGTTCATTGAACTTCAAAAATAAAATTAGGTTCGTTTGCCAAATTTCAAACCTCAAGGTTGAAGTTTGATGAACCTTGTGACATAGCTTCCAAAAACCATTACACGTGGAGGAGCTTTGTTTCTATAGAGTTTTATATTCAAAACCTCCATAATATAATAATAATATCTATCGAAAACCTTAGGTTTAATCTATAAATACATAAATAATGCTTATTCTTCTAACTAATTCTTTGACAAGTCGAAATAATAGTAATATACAAATGTGGCATAGCCTCATGTGCAAGTCTCCTTGATACAAGCTCCCTAAAGTGAGATGCATCCATAGAATAGGCAACCATAGTTCTAATGGCCACCTAAAATGAAAGAAAGACCATGTCAATCCACACGTGTGGCATCAAAGATACTCCAATGTGAAGCACCCCACTAACAACCACCCCAAATCATGTGAAAAAAGACTCTCCAAGTGGCATGTGCAGAATCCAAGATGAGGCTTCCCATCAGGTCAAAGGTGAGGTCTTCAAGATGCAACAAACTCCTAGATAAAGTCAAATGGTTAAATGCATGAGAATACGTGCCAACTACCTTCACCAACTCTATTAATACATGTGCCAAGTGGACCATGTAATAAACTCCAAGGAAGGAACGACCCCATCTATGAAATAAAATATCAACATAATGAGAGGGTGCCTTAACATATGTGCCACTATATGTGAAAATTCCACCTAAGAACATCAACCACCATCCAATAATACCAATACAAGTGTAAAACTGAGATAAAGAGCTTAGGTGCTTTAGTAATTAGCTTCCATTTGGTCAAAACAATGTCAATGTATATCTTGAATCATTAAATCAACATGGACATGTGTGCACCAAGGGTAGTGCTCCATCAATGGGTTGTCTCTATGTAACAATGAGGTGATCTATGCATCATACATCATAAAAATAACTAGGGAACTCTCACGTGAGGCTCCATACCATGCTAAACCATAGTAAAAAGTCCATAAACAATAATGTGAAGGGAATATATATATCAACTAGTACACAAATGTAATATACCAATAACACCAAAGTGTTGACATAAGCATAATACAATAAAACTGATAAGGACCTCCACCATGTATCATCAATGATATCAAACCATCTCTCCCAAGCATAGTGATGTGATCACTAGATAATCAAGAAATAAAACCCTGGAAAACACCATATCAAAATATCACTAAATGTTGAACACATAATCACTAGAAAGCCAACTAAACTATAGGGGCATCAATCAACAACTTTTCACCAAACATTTTCCTCCAGACATCACAACCCCTGACCATTGAGATCATAAGTGTAACGCCTTATAGCATGTGCGACGGGCGCGCGCGCGCCGGGCGCGCGTGCACGACCGCACGAGGGCGGAGCAACGAGCGACTTCGCACAAAATGCGACGATAGGTGGGAAGAAATGCGACGATACATAACAAGTTTGCGACATTTGGTAAAAAGTGCGTGAACGATTGATGGTTTATACCTGCGATGGAACGAAGCGTTGAGGGTGGGCCGACCCACGGCAGGAGGGCAAGCCGACTTGCAATAGCATTCAAAAAGGGGTGGTGCGACATGTTTTGGGAGGTCGGTTGGAGAGCCAATGCCCATGGAGCATGCGTATATATATTTGGAGGATGAGCTTCATTTGACATCAACGAATTCGATAAGCATTCACTTCTACGCATAAAGGAGAGTGCGCAATTCACTTTGGGTAATGAGCATAGCTCATGCGCTCAACTTGGAGAAGGAGCAGAGCTGATTCTTGGGTTGATGTTTGGTGAAGTGACTTGTGTTGAGTTTAGTAATGCGCAGTTTGTTGCAGGACTTGAGGTTGGATTCTAGGTGACTCGGGTGAGCACCATCCTACCGTGCAAGAGTGCACGAACGTTGTAAAAGGCAGGATTGCCTCTCATTGTAAAATTTGGCTAAGTGTTGGCTTAGAGTTTGCCAAGCACACTTGTACATTGTATTATTGGAAAACTGATATAATATACATTGTTGGGCAGACTGTTCGGGAGTTGCCCCTCCCCTTTATATCGTGCGAGTGTTGTTCTTTTATAATTGTTGTGGATAATGAATCAGTATGGGTGTTCATTGATATAAAGGCTAATTGCATTTTATACTTGGTTGCGAAACACAAACTAAGTACACGGTTGTGAATTAGGCGTAGTCCATGTGCACAAGTATGGTTAAAAAGAAAGTGTTCGTTGGTGCCACACCTCGCCGGCACGGTTGAAAGACCACCGTAGGCTTGGGGGCGTGACAGTTGGTATCAGAGCTGGTGAAGCTTGCGGATGAAGTGCTGATCCCACCACACTATCGTGAGTTGGTATCAGAGCTAGGGAAGCTCATGACGAAGTGCAAGTATGGGATACACTTGGAAGAAGTATGGTACTTGCAGGTGAAGGAAGTGGTTTCACACTCAAGTGAAACAAAGACTGGTTCATTATGCAGGGGCCGGATAAAAGACTGAAAGGCAAGATGGTGGATGCACCTACGACAGGTGAGTCTAGCCATGGACCAGGTGAAGTCTTGAGGTACGAAGTGTTGGAACGAATGGGTCAATGGAGTTCTAACTGGGTTGCGATGAAGGCTGAGAACATGAAGTTTCGGGGAAGCTGTTCGGAACTAAGGAGGGAACTTGAAGAACTCAAGAGCCAATGCGGAAGTACGACAAATGCTGAACTCAAGGAACTTGATAAGGAGATCCAACAAAGTGGTCTTGGTCTTCAAGAGCTCTTTGATGAAAGAGCCCGTTTAAGGAAGAAAAGTGCCATGGTGGAAGCCGAAATCAAGCAAATTGAGGAAGAAATAAAGAAGAAGCTTCTTGGAAAGAAGATCGTTGTGATTGAGCAAGAGGAGCTTGACTACATTGACAGGCTAGGGACTTACTACCGTGACAATCCAGAGGATGTGCGGAAGATTGGTTCTATGAGAGTAGTCAATGGACACTTGGTTGGTGCACTTGAGCAGAGGTCGATGAAGGACAAGCTTGAGGGAGTTCAAGCTAGGCCAAGATCGGGTTGCCTAGATGAGCCAAGCAAGGAAGTGAAGTACCTTAAGAAGGAAGTCAAGTTGTAGCATGAGCCAATTGACTCTTCTGAGGCCGAATTCTTGAAGAAGGTTGTTGATATAAGACATAAGACCAAGCGGACAAAAGGAGGTAATGCCTTGAAGCTGAGTTTTGTGCAGGTGACCGTGAAGGGCAAGAGATTTGCAGCTTTGGTTGATACGGGGGCTACTCATAGCTTCTTGAGTAGGAAGGCAGCAAAGTCTTTTGGGAAGAAAGCAAAAATGGAAAGGGAATTGAGTGCTTTCAAAGCAGTCAACTCTACCATGAAAGCTGTTATTGGTGTGATGAAGGACACTCAGATGAAAGTAGGATCGTGGTTTGGAAAGTTGGACTTGAGAGTTGTAGACATAGATGATCATCTATGGTGCTGGGGCAAGACTTCATGAAGCTTGCACAAGCCATACCGATGGTCGACCGAGACATTCCCTTGATTACAGCTGAGGGGAGAACCATGATGGTACAGATGAATAGAAGGAGTTGCTTGGGGTATAGACCAAGGATGAATTCTATGACTTTGTATCCCAAAGATCCGAATGTGAAGCATGAGGATGTGGAGCAAAGAGGACTTGGGAGTATGACTCAAACAACGAAGGAAGGGAAGTTGATTGACTTCGTTGCAAGAGCGAGGAAGAATGAGGCAAGCGAGAAGGCAGTCTCACGAACCTTGAGACACTTGACAGAGATATCTTCTACTGATGATCTTCACAATGGGGTTGCAAAAGAAGGGAGTCCTAGTACTACTTCAGAGGCAGTGGTTGATGAGGATTATGAGGGTAGAGATCCTGCTGGCATAGTGGACTTTTGCAGGTACGCTATGGGCATATATGACTTTCAGTTGACAAAGGACAAGCTCAAGGAGCTTGGGTGCACGTGTGAGGAGATTGAGGCTATGCATACATACTTGAGGACACAACATCAATCCGACACATGGGTGGATGAGAGTCAGGGAGGAAACTTCCTGGCCCTCCTTTCTCTATAGACAACCTTGGAGATAGGTTGGTGTGGAGGCCTTGGTAGGAAGGAACCACATCAACTTTACAAGGGGCCTTGAAAGGAGGCTTCTTCATGACAGATTGCAGACTTGGGTGCAGATGGCCAGATGTTGGGATGAGGTCTACATGAGTTGGACATCATGAACAATTAGTGTCATGGACATCAGGTTGGAGACATGGAGCATGACAGTTGTGCAGGAACATTATGTGGGAGCATGAGTAGATGTGTCATTCATGGACATTCTATGGGAGTATGCCGAAGCAAAGGATGTTGTGCAGATGTTGTTATGACTTGGAGACGTATGAGCTAGTGGAGAGGTTGTACACTCTTGTGCAACTAAACCATGGCTTGATTATGTTGCAGATGGGATGGAGTTTCCATGGACCTGAGCATGGGAGATTCTTGATGAGTCCGAGATGTAGCAGAAGTCAAGGGAAAGACTGATGGTGACATAAGGATGTGCATTCTTGTGGATTGGGCATATGGTTGGACTAGCTACCCAACTAGTTCAAGTCATGAGGGGTACCAATGTGCAGAGAGATGGAACTATGGGGTCTACACTTTGAGGAGAGACTACATGGGGGAGTTCACATGGATGGAGAGAGGTGCTCTCTTGGAGCACTTGACACATGATGGAGAGGTGTTCTCATAGAGCACTTGGCAGATTGATGAGATGTTGGCACATGGTTGAGGTGTGTTAACACTTGTTGATGTATCATAGGCAGTTTGTACATGATGGAATTGGTGACATGATGGAGTTGACACATTGTTGCAGTGGACATGTAGCTTGATGTTGGAAGGATCAGCCTTCCATGGTGGAGAGCAGCATGGTGAGATTGTGGCAAGTGGTCGATGATCATGGACATCTATGACATACTTTGGTATGGACTATCTTGGTGACAGTTGGTTGCTTAAATGAGACATGGTGGAGATGAGTCCTACATATGTTGCAGGGATGTTTGCCATATGTGGAGGAGTTGACATCATGGATATTGATGCTTGGGGATGTTGTCGAGGGCGACAACGACTTCAGGTGGAGGAGGATGTAACGCCTTATAGCATGTGCGACGGGCGCGCCGAGCGCTCGGGAGGGCGTGCACGACCGCACGAGGGCGGAGCGCCGGGCAACTTCTCACAAAATGCGATGATAGGTGGGAAGAAATGCGACGATACATAACAGGTTTGCGACACTTGGTAAAAAGTGCATGAACAATTGATGGTTTATACCCGCGATGGAATGAAGCGTTAAGGGTGGGCCGACCCACAGCAGGAGGGCAAGCCGACTTGCAATAGCGTTCAGAAAGGGGTGTTGCGACATGTTTTGGGAGGTCGGTTGGAGAGCCAACGCCCATGGAGCATGCGTATATATACTTGGAGGATGAGCTTCATTTGACATCAACGAATTCGACAAGCATTCACTTCTACGCATAAAGGAGAGTGCGCAGTTCACTTTGGGTAATGCGCATAGCTCATGCGCTCAACTTGGAGAAGGCGCAGAGCTGATTCTTGGGTTGATGTTTGGTGAAGTGACTTGTGTTGAGTTTGGTAATGTGCAGTTTATTGCAGGACTTGAGGTTGGATTCTAGGTGACTCGGGTGAGCACCATCCTACCGTGCAAGAGTGCACGAACGTTGTAAAAGGCAGGATTGCCTCTCATTGTAAAATTTGGCTAAGTGTTGGCTTGGAGTTTGCCAAGCACACTTGTACATTGTATTATTGGAAAACTGATATAATATACATTGTTGGGCAGACTGTTCGGGAGTTGCCCCTCCCCTTTATATCGTGCGATTGTTGTTCTTTTATAATTGTTGTGGATAATGAATAAGTATGGGTGTTCATTGATATAAAGGTTAATTGCATTTTATACTTGGTTGCGAAACACAAACTAAGTACACGGTTGTGAATTAGGCGTAGTCCATGTGCACAAGTATTGTTAAAAAGAAAGTGTTTGGTGGTGTCGCACCTCGCCGGCACGGTTGAAAGACCACCGTAAGCTTGGGGGCATGACAATAAGAGTGCCAAGAAAATGTATATGTGAACATAAGCTCCTTGAATATGATCAAGCATGAATCAAAAATCATCTACAAGTATTTGCTACATGTGATGGAATGCATAAGACAATAATCATGTAGCATAATGGGTAAAACAATGCTCCTCCTCCACAAGCCTCCAAGGCTCCAATGCTTCTCCTAAGCCATGTGCTTTTCAAAGTCCAACCACCTACATAATCACTCATTCAACCCAAGCTTGAATAAGCCCAATACAAACCTCCATGCAAGTGATCCAAGCATGCCCATGCCATCTAGGGCTCAACACCCTCCTCCAAAATGCCAAGCACTCCTCTTCTAAAGCAAGGCATCCTCACAAGCAAGAAACAACCTCCATGCGGCCAATGTGAAGAATGTCAACAAGCTATCTATATGTCTCCAATGCTCCATGGAAGAAAATTGTATATACATCCATACAAGGTCTACCAATCCAAGTGCAAGCCACCTCTACATGTGAGTGTCCATCATGGAACAAACAAGGGTCATATATATACCATGTTCCCCACATCACATGGAGCAAACCTACACATGGTGTAAACATTATCAAAGTAACCGCAAAAACTAACATAATTACACTATATATCTGCAACTTGTGGGTAATCTCGTTTGTTCACCTCATAAAAAACATAATATCACCTTTAATGCTAGTGTTTCTAAAAAGCCTTGAAAGAAATTCATTGCTATGCTGCAAAAAGGATTGTTAAATATATTCAGGGTACCTATCAATTTTATGTTCAATGCTTTTATGGGGGTTAGGTTACTTTGGTTAGATATACAAACTCAAAAATGGTAGACAATCCATATGAGCGAATATTTGCTTTTGGTTGCGACTTATGACTACTTTTTTGCTTAATTTCAATTGTCATGCCAAATGAGTAGTGTACAATTTCTATCTCTTCCATATAGGTTGAATATAGAGGTGTTTTCACAATTGGATAGGCGGCGGTGCCAATTTGGACATTATTGGGTAGTCTTAGGCTTCTTCAAGAGTATTCCACTGAAAAACTCTTGGTTTTGTTCATGGTGGCTAGGGTTTGAAGAATGCCTGCTCAAGCTGCAGTCATAGTACCAATTCTGGAGGAGGACAGCGCCAGAGCAATAGAGCTTCGTAGAAGAGGGCAGGTTCTGACCCAACAGATGCAAAATGTGGGGTCCAACGAGATCCCTTCTTATAAACAGGCAATGATGCGCAAGGATAAAATTGCATTGGATGGGGTGCAAATCTCAGGCTCTAAGAGGACAAGAAAGGAGGTTCTAACCAATAAAGGAAAGCTAAACAACGAGGGCAAAGATACCCAGAAACGAAAAGAAATCATTGGCAGCAACATTATAGTTGACAGAGACAGGAAAAACCCTTCCCCAGAACAGATATCACAAGAAAAGGAGTTGGGGGATGAATGAACAAGGAAAAAGGAGGATCTAAACAGAGAAAAGGCAAGACAAGACGGAACAGCAACAGAGGCCAAAAAGAAAGAGACCCATGGACCTTGCAAGCCTAAAGCCACTGAAACCTTAAGGGTAATAATCTCTAACCCAGAACTACAGGCGTAACAAGAACACATGGTAGGACATGCAGTGATTTGCAAGTTTATGGGCTTCTGGCCAACAGAACGAGCACTGTGCTTGTGGATCAAGCAGCGATGGAAACCCAGAGGGGATGTAAGACTCCACCTAGGGGCCAAAGGATTCTTCACAGTGGTATTCACCAATCTGGATGACAAGGATCGGATCTTTGATGAAGGCCCGTATTTCTTTGCCTCAGCAGGTCTATACATGAGACCTTGGAAGCCCAACTTCGCACCAAAACAAGAGACCTTCAAACAGGTACCGGTCTGGATTCGCTTGTTTTCTCTACCGATTGACTACTGGGGACAAGCAACACTAGAGCAGATAGGTAATCAGTGAGGCACCTTCATCAAAGCCTCTAAGACAACATCACAGAAGAGATACACCTCCTGTGCTAGGATCTGTGTCGAGATGGATGTTTCGGGAGCTCTGCATGAGGGTCTATGGTTGGAATATAGAGATGAAGTGTATTTTCAAGGTATAGACTATGAGCAGATCCCATTTCGCTGCAAGAAATGTCATGAACATGGACATTTAATCAGAGAATGCCCTATGAACAAAGCGGCAGAGAAACCCAAGGAAAACACGAGGGCAAGAATAAGGAGGCTTTATTCGACCTCATGCCAGACAATGAGCAAACAAAAGGCAACAAAATAAAGCAAGTACATCCATCAGAAGCACAGGCAATGCATTTAAGGTGTTGGAATCAAAGACGAAACCAAAGGACACCAATCAAGAGCGTGAGCCATTGCGAGAAAGCCAGAGTCGGGCAGAGTCACAGACCACAACCAAAGCAGGGACACAAGACCCCTTTTCTAATCCATCAAGCAACATCCCACTTGCCCCGGGGCCAACAAAAGGACTGGAAGAAGATTCAAAAATGATGACTAGAGAAATGGGGCTCAAGGATATGGAACTAAGCGACATTCTTGAACATGAAGGCATGGATCTACTAAACATGGTAGAGCAATGGAAAAAGAAAGGCATTGAACACATATCGGAAGAGGAGGTGAACAGAATCAACACGTTATTCATAGCAAGATAACAAGCACAAATGGACATGCAGAGAAGAAGCTTGGGAACAGCAAAAGGTCTAGGGGTGAGAGCTCAGGGACTGCATCAAACCATAACCAACCCAAAGCATCGGAAAAAACGAGGACGAAGAACAAACAATGAAGCTTACAAGGGCTCAGTCAAATGCTCCTAAACTCAGGTAAGATGAAAGCCCTTGAGGCATACACACTCACTTCCTAAAAATTTGTTAATTATGAAAGTACTTTCATGGAATGCTAAAGGGCTAAATAGCCTAAATAAGTAGCAATTATTAAAGAAAAAAGTTAAAAAGGAACAACCAAATATGATTTTTTTTGCAAGAAACTAAATGCTCTAGCAAAACAATGGAAAACATCAGTAAAAAATTAGGGAAAAGATTGCAATGCCTAGAAACAGAAAGCAGTGGATGGGAAGGGGGCTTGGCCATTCTTTGGAATCCTCAGGTACTCCAGCTTATATCTTCTAAAGCTACCAGATCTCACATCTCAATAGAAGTCCAAATGGTAGGGAATCCAAACACCTATCTCTGCACAAATGTCTATGGCCCTCAAAAACTAGAGGCAAAATTGCTTTTGCTTAGAGGTTTAGCCAACCTGCAGCAGAGGTATCCCCAAGCAAAAGCTATTTTCAGAGGAGATTTTAATATGATCACTTCGCTTACAGAAACAAAAGGAGGCATCAGAATGCTCAACCGGGATACTGAAGCTTTCAAAGACTTTATTAAATCAGCGAAGCTGGTAGACATCTTCCCCAATAGCGAGGCTTTCACATGGAACAATAAAAGAGGGGTTGATAGGAAAATTGCCTCTAGACTGGACAGGTTCTTAGTGACAGAAACCATCATTCTAGAAGGGATTACTGTGGATTCGGACATACTACCAAGTGGAGGTTTGGACCACTGGCCCATAATAATGAATGCGGCCATCCTGGGCACACCAAGGAATAAACCTTTCAGATTTGAAAAGTTTTGGCTCAGTCATCCATATTTCACATCGAAAATAAAACAATGGTGGAGTGAACCGATAAGTATAAGAGGTACTAAAAAAGTAAATTCTCCAAGCTAAACTTAAACATATCAAAATCAGGTTAAAATCCTGGAATCAAGAAGTCTTCGGCAACATATTTAAAGAAAAAAAGGTGTTGGAGGAGAAATTGGAACAGATTCACAAGGAATGGATCCAGGGGAATATTAATTAGGAATCAAAGAACATAGAACAAAAACTCATGCAGAATTGGCAGGTCAGATGCCAACAGGAGGAAACTCTATGGAGGCAAAAATCTAGGATTCAGTGGCTTAAGGAAGGTGAAAAGAACACTAAATTCTTTCACAAATTTGCCATTGATAACAAGAGTGCTAATAAAATATTAAGAATAAAGGATGATCAGGGGACCTCTGTGCAAACACATCATGAAATATCAGCCCTCCTCATAAACCATTTTAGCCAAATTGCTTTGGAACCCAACATTGATAGAGAGGAAGCTATTAAGGATCTAATGACTTATATTCCCAAGCTTATCACAGAGGATCAAAACAAGGCTCTAAATTGAACGATAACATTGGAAGAAGTGGAAGAAGTAGTGAAAGATATGCCCAAGGGTAAGGCGCCAAGGCTGGATGGTTTCACAATCAACTTTTACAAAGCTTGTTGGGAAATAATCAAAACAGAGGTTTGGGAAGTGGTGGAAGATTCCCGGCACTCCTCATCTATCCTAAAATCCCTTAACTCCACTTTCATAACCCTTATACCAAAGGAGGAGGAAGCAAACACTCCGTCGAAGTTTCGACCAATTGCATTGTGCAATGTTCTGTACAAAATCATATCTGAAGTCATAGCTAACAAATTAAAGCCAATTCTTCCAAGGGTCATTTCGGAAGAACAATCTAGTTATGTAGAAGGGAGACAGATTATGGACAACATATTGGTAGCTCAAGAGATGATTCACACTCTCCAAACTCAGAAAAAAGTTAGCATGCTAACGCAGCTGGACCTTTCGAAGGCTTATGATAAAGTCAGCTGGAACTACTTGGAGGCTATTCTAGATGCCTTAGGCTTTGCAAAGAAATTAATAATATAGATCCTAGCCCTGATTAAGTCTACCAAATTTTCCATCCTGGTTAACGGAGCTCCCACAGCCCAGTTTACACCTTCTCGAGGTATACGGCAAGGGGATCCCCTGTCCCCCTTTCTGTTTGTAATTCTAATGGAAGGTCTTAGCCGGCTTATCAGAAAGGCTAAAGAGGATGGCTTAATTCAGGTACTCCAACCCCTAGCCTCGTGCCCTGCAACCACTCATCAGCAGTTTGTCGATGATACAATGCTGCATGGCATGTCTTTAGTCAAAGAAGCTCTTGGTTTCAAAAACATTCTCAATCATTTCAGCCTTGCTTCAGGTATGGAACTCAATCTAGCTAAATCTTCCATATTTTTTTAACACGCACCTAGCAATCCAGAAAAATCTATCTAATGTCCTCGGGTTCAAGAGGTGTAACCTCCCTTCCAGATACCTAGGCATTCTGCTGATAGACAAACCCTGGCAAACAATGCATTGGGAGAAAATGCTCGCCAATCTAGAGAAGCATTGTCAACATTGGACTCATAGAACCCTTAACTTTGCAGGTCGCCTAGTCCTTACCAAATCCGTCCCCCAAGCCATTCCTCAAATCATGCTTTCTATTCTCCCAACACCTAAAGGTGTGCTTCAGAAAATCCGACTCATCCACAAAGCTTTTCTATGGTCAGGAAACTCTGTTAAACAGAAGTGGTCTTTAATGGCATGGGATAAAATCTCAAACCCAAGCACCTGGGTGGGTTAAACCTTTAGGACCCTTACACCGTCAACCGAGCTTGTGGAGCCAAGTTATGGTGGAGCTGGGTTAAAGAACCGAACATTCCCTAGACCAAACATTGGAAAGCCAAGTATGCAGCTCAATATAGCCCTCAGAATCTGATCAGAATGCAGGAACCTCCAGAAGGATCTCCAATCTGGACCCTTGCAAGAGCTAATCGAGTCATAATTTAGGAACAGAGTTTTTGAGAAGTCTGTAATGGACAAACTGCTCTGTTCTGGGAGGATGCTTGGCAGCAATTACCTAAGCTTGAAAGCCCAAATTTCATCACCATTCAAAGAAGATACCAAGAACTAGGGAAGATAATCGTGAATCATTACCGAAAGTCTAACAATACTAATCAAGCTTGGAAACAGTGGATCTTCAATGATACTCTGCAACCAGAAGAGAGGGACAACATTATGAGGGTGCTGCAAATAGAGCTGGCTAAAAGGAAAATAAGAAAAGCCCTTGATGCAGATCAACTGCGTTGGGGCAAGCTCGAAGGGGGTAATTCCTCCCTCAAAGAAGCAAGAGTATGTATCGAAGAAAGAGAACAATGGAAAAGAGTCAATTGGTGTAACAGAGTATGGGATGTTGAACTATGGCCGAAGATTAAAACCTTTCTTTGGCTATTAATGCACTGAAGAACTCTTACCTGGGAGAACCTTCGGAGAAAAGGGTTCACAGGCCACTCACGTTGCCCCCTGTGTGAAAATGAGGAGGAATCCATGAATCACCTCCTCAATATTTGTAACCGGACATAAAGCCTATGGAACTGGATGGAAACCATTTTCAAAACTACGGACAGGGACAGAGACTCAATACAGGAAAGTATTATGAATTGGCGAAGTAATTTTTCCAAATCCCAGAGAGTGAATACATTATGGAAATTAATCCCTACGTTCATAGTGTGGTCGGTATGGAAAGAATGAAACAGAAGAGTGTTTCAAAATGAAGCTAAAACCATAGAGTTTATTAGAGCCACCATACTACAAAACATGAGGGAAACGGCTCTTACCAGATGGAAAGCAGAACAAAACAAGGATTTATCAGTGACCGACTTACAAATTCTGCAGACGTTTGGAATTGAGGAAGGCACTATCTCCAATTTGTTTGAACCGCGACAACAGCAAAGCCCCTCCATGAATGTTTGGTCGCCACCACCAACAGGCTTTCACAAACTCAACTTTGACAGGGCTTCTCGAGGCAATCCTGGACCGACAAGTATAGGAGGTGTCCTCCGAGATTATAAAGGGGAAATTCAACATATTTTCAGTCAATCTTTGGAAGAAGGTACCAACAAGGAGATGGAATTCACGGCTTTAGAACAAGGGCTCTGAATACTAATCAGCCTGGGAACAGGAGCTACAGTGGTGGAAGGCGATTCTCTTTTGGCTAACAATGCCACAAGGAAAATGCAGATGGGGTCAAAACCGGGTAAGGTAACGAAGCACTAGAGGTTGGCTAGGGTCACATAGCTCATAGCAGAGCACCTCTCAAGCCTTAACGGAATCATTCTGCAAGCAGTAAGAAGAACGGCAAATGCAGTGGCTGATTGTCTAGCCAACTACGGGATCGATCACCGCATTACTTACCCGAACACTTGTTGGCATGATGTGACATGCACAGAACTTCGGGATAAGTGTTTACATCTTTTGAGAAAAGGCATTCGTTACAGGGAGGAGGGGTGCAACAGTACGACGGGACACGCCTTAATAACGAATGAATATGGACATTAAGGCTCACTTCCTTAATCATAATACCCAGATATGGATTAGGGAGGGTAGACACCATCACCCGCAATGGAAGATGAAGAAAATCATGCAGAAGAATGATTGTCAGAGAACTCTAGGCTCAACGGATGACACGTGGCCCATGACAAGAAACCTCAAGCGTAACAAATCCGTTGCCTCGAATCGCAGGCAGGGGAGGGCACGCCGGAAAAGAAAGAGAAGTAACATGACCAAAATCCGGAGATCTATGCAAGCCTTACTCAACCTACACGCTCATCCGTCCATTATAACTACAGTGTCTCCACAAAGAGCTCCCGCATATTTTGCTCCTCGCCCGACTCTTCGTCCTAAGCGCTCTGCTTGTTTCTTTGTTGGGTTTTCTGAAGAGTCTCCATTTCCCTCTATCACCTACAACAGCACTATGTCAACCGGGGGTTGTCGCAATGAGTCAGCCAACAGAGAGCTGAAAAGAGCTAGGGAGGCATATGAAACTCAAGTCTCGGCCAGAGGGAAGAAGATAATTGATGAGCTGGAAGCCGAAGTAAATGAGGAGCAAGAGAGGTTAGATATGTAGTCATTGAGGAGGAAATTGAGTGGATTGCAGATCCAAGAACTCAGGCAACTAGAGCCACACATTTTGTGATGACACAGAGTGAAGTGTGGCGCATGAAGACCATGTTGGCCAAAGCACTGGTCAAGCAGGGGGAAGCCATGAAAGCAGCTTACTACACAACAACATTGGCTTCGGCTAAAAACTCTGCCAGACCTAATGCTCTGGAAATATGCATGAAGTCACTCACAGAGGAAATCAAAACACTGGCAGAGGATCTGAGGGCCTTCACCAGGCTATTTAAACTCTTTGTCCAACAAGGTGTGAACATTGCTATTGATTTTCCAACGGAAGCTATCAAAGCCCCTATGGAGCAACACCAGAATGCCCAAAAAGCCCTGAAATCTAAACATGTTAAGGCAGTAGCTGGCCCTAGTGCCACCTCAAAGATTACGTGGAACTTGAGTTGTAGGTTGGTTTGCGCACTCTGCTCTGCGCCCGCCAGCCTTAGAAGACTTCTTGTGTGATTTTTGATCTTGTTCTGAGTCTCAGTTCTTCCCAATCACTCTTCCGTTTTGTCTTTGGATTCAGGCAGCCCTACGTGACTAGCCCCTTCTAGTTTATCATATTAAATGGAAAGTTCAGTTAGTATGTTTTGTCTGTGTCTTGGTCAAGACGGTCTTCTCAGTGTGCGGGCCAGGGTTTTATAGTTTTCAGTTCAACTTTTGATCGACCAAGTGGAAAGCGGAATGGTCTGTAGGGTCTTTTTGACCTATGTATTTTATGTAATTTTGTGAATTCCACTTCACTTTAGGGTGCCCTTCAAATTCTTTGACACAACATAGCATTCTAAGATCATAAATATTGAGTTTAATCATCATTATGCATGGCAGTTGATCCAAGATCAAGTTATTCATCTAGAGAATTGCTACACTAAGGACCAAATTACAAACATCTTCATCAAACCTTTAACAAAGGCTAAGTTAGTGATCTAGTGCTCTGCTTGGGATGAGGAAGTTTCCATTTAAGGTGGGTCACTATAATGTGCCTTCCTTGCCCCCTGTTGTCGCTCACATTGTACAGGCACGTGCGACAACAACTCGAGTCAAGGGTTGTTACTTTGATCCCCAACCTCTCTATTCTAGTTGTCTCCCAACAACAGGCTATGGGGGGTAGTCCCTATGGAATGTGAAGATGAAATACAAGTTGGCAACCAACCGTCCGGGAGACACGATTGAATGACACAACCACTTGGTTGATTTTAGCAAGTTCTGAGATTAGATTAAATTATTAATGAGACCAGTGCCTTATGGAGTCAACTTACTTGCTTTAGATCAATTAAGTACCAGGTGATCGGATGAACAATCGTTGCTTGAATGCTTAACTATCCTATATGCTATGCAAATCCTATGACTTAGGTGTGATGCAAGAATATTGATCGCTTTTAATTAGATGCCTATTCTAGGTGTGTTCTTCCTCTTAACTATTTTGAAGCTAGTCTCTAGAGTAGGTTGTGAGAAAGAGGCCAAGGGGAAGTAAGCAGAGGCTTGATTAATGATACCTCCCTGTTGGCACTGTAGAGACTGTGGCTCTGTGTTGATTTAAGGTAGCATCAAATGTGCTCTAAGCCTCAAAATTTGCAGGGAGGCTAGGACACATGTATTCCACAATACCCAGAAATCGTTTTGGGAAATTCCACCAGGAGACAGTTTTATTAAAATAATTAATTAATTTTAATGGGTGCCTAATCTAAACTTAGGAAATTAAAATAATTAAAAGGTATTAATTAAACTGAGGGTGAAACTTCTAGAAGAACATGAGGATCAAGTCAATATGATTTGAGCCATTGATTAGAATCTAATCTGGGTCGTTGATTACTCAACTAGAGGATTATAAGAAGGACTTCGATGGGCATTTGGAAAACAAATCAGAGAGAGATCAAGAGATCAAATTTTTCAAAAAGGGCAGTGTGCCGGTTGCTAGAGATTCGATTGAGGAGATTTCTTGCAATGAGGGGCAAGGATAGTTCCGGAGGGAGATTTCCTAATCTGGGAATACATCGCAGAGGAGGCAGAGAGAGATCCAAAAGAGGCAGTGCAAAGGCCGCGGTGGGTAGAGTAAGGCCAAGCAGAGGCAGCGCAAAGCTTCAAAGGGAGTTCTAAAGCTGGGGTGTGAGATCAAAAGGCCTGAAGTTCAGCTCTCCAGACAACAAGAGATCCAGCAAGAGATGACGCAAATCCCCAAAGAGGCTGACGCAGTAGCTGCACAGAGCCAACATGGGGCTAGTAATCTAGGGCCTGGATTAGCCGGATCGCCGGTGATAGTGTGAGGTATTTCTCACTAATCTTCTGTTAGTCAAATTCTCTATATTGGATAGCCAGTAAGGCATCCAAAGATTGTATTCAAAAAACTACTGCTTAATAATACAAACCCTCAGTTGTTGCACTGGTTTTCCCGCATTGGGTTTTCCTGGGGACATTTATCCAAAAATAATGATGTCATGTTTTGTGTATTTCTTTCTTACTCAATTTCTTGTTTCTGCATTTAATTTAATTGGTGAAGGCTGCAGTGTATGAGTTTCGGTATTTGTTGTAGGATGCAGTAAATAATTTGTTCAGTAATTTAACAAATAGAAGAAACTTAATTAGTTGTTGTAGTAGAAATTTGGGCCTTCCAAATTTTCACATGGTATCAGAGCTGAAGGTGAAACAAGAGAGCAGAGCCAGAAGAGCCCAGCACTGAAGAGGAGGGAAGTCGAAGTGCTACATAGGCAGCAAATTGAATCCCCAAAGGGGTTGCGCAGTCCAGGCCAAGAGGGCAAAATTTTAATGGGAAAATCTCTCTTTGAGTGAGTCAACAAAGATAAAGATTTTCAGATCGAAGTTTGCCAGTGTCAGAAGGAGTAATGCAACAAAAGCTTCAGCGCAGAGCAATTTCTGGTGAGAAGCAGTTTTCTGCAACAATTGCTGGGGCTGAAAAATGTCAGAAGAGAGGAGACACTACCTTGAGGGAATTCTTCCTCAGAGGACTTCCAGCCAAGAAGTTTGAATTCTCATTTGCTGAGCAACAGCGGGGAGCAGCAAATCTACTAACTCCAACAAGGAGTGTGTAGGCCAGCCCAGCAGCAGCGCAGAGGAGAGAGGAGGCAGTTCGACATTTCATTGGCACAAATGGCAACTAATGGGTTGCAAGATCAAGATCAGTTGGAAGATGCATCCAACTATGTGATCTAGAAGGCAAGGATCTCATGCCTTCTAGATGAGCACGATCTCAAAACCTATGTCAACAGTGTGGTAGTTGTACTTACGGATCCAGATCCGCTCAAAATGTACAAGGCTAAAACAACGAAGGCCAAACAATTGATCCTCGATGGAGTGAGAGATCACATAGTATGTCACATTGTCAGCAAGGATACTACCCGACAGATGTGGAAAGCATTGGCAATGCTAGACGAAGGATCTTCCGAGCAGCGGAAGATGTACTTGGAGCAAAAGATGAGATCCACGCAGATGTAGAAGGGGGAACGCACTGATCTGTTCCTAACGAAGCTTCAAGAAATTTGAGACTCATTGGCAATTGTGGGGTCAACACCTCCGCCTACTGAGATGATGAGGCTAACCCTGAATTTAGTCTCAGAAGAATGGCAAGTGTTTTTCCAGAGTATCCTGGGCAGAGAGAGATTGTCGAATTGGGAAGGAATGTGGGCTGCTCTTCAGCAGAAAGAGATGAGGCGAGACTTAGTCAAGAGCAAACTTGATAGCAGCAGCAGTAGTGGGATGAAGCCTAAGGAGGAGGAAGAGAATGCAGCCATTGCATCGAAGGGGCAGCGGGAACAGAGGAAGAAGAAGAAAGATGTTTCGAAGATCAAGTGATTTTGGTGTGGTGAACTTGGTCACTACGCTACATAGTGTCCTCTCAAGAAGAAGGACAAGGACAAGAAGCGTGATCTGAAGGCTACATCCACAAAGATCGAGGAGTTTGGCATGATTGCCCAAATACCTTTAGGGAAGAGGTGGGGTCATCTAATACTGTAGTTCGAAAGAACTGCAAATGGGAAAGATCCTTAAGGAGTCCACCTCTTGGATCAATACCTTGCTACGAGAGCCCAGATCAGAAGTAGCAAGATGGACCAGTGTCATTTGGTGCAGAGGAGTGTTGGAGTGACAGTTGTAGTGGCTAGGAGCGCTAGAGACTAAGCAGCGCAGAGCAAAATTGACAGCAGTGCAGTTGGCATAGTGCAGAGTCAATAGCAGTGCAGAGGCTTCAGAGGGTCAGCACAAAGACTAATGGCAGTCAGAACTCCAACAACAGATGCACCATGTTGAACACATGTTCAGTAATTTTGGATGTTTTTCCGTTGTTGATGCAGTAGCAGCAGTAGTAGGAGAATGTTGCAGTACAGATGCAGTGTTGGCAGTGGCAGTGCTAGTAGCAACACATATGCAAAACTTATGAGGGTTGCAGTACAGATGTAGCGTTGGCAGTGACAGTGCCAGCAGCAACACAAATGCAGAACTTATGAGGGTTGCAGTACAGATGCAAAACTTGAGGGTTGCAGTACAGATGCAGTGTTGGTAGTGGCAGGGTCAGCAGCAGTACAGATGCAACATTTGCGCAGTAGTTGAAGGGCAGTGATGTTAGACATCAGCAGCGCAGAGGGAGATGTTACAGAGAAGGGTGATGCTTCAGCAAGTTGCATTACTAGAGCACATTCCTCGCTAAGAGGGAGTGTTGATTTATGGTAGCACCGGATGTGCTCTAAACCTCAAAATTTGCAGGAAGCCTAAGACACATGTATTCCACAATGCCCAGAAATTGTTTTGGGAAATTCCACCTGGAGACAGTTTTATTAAAATAATTAATTATTTTTAATGGGTGCCTAAGTCTAAACTTAGGAAATTAAAATAATTAAAAGGTATTAATTAAACTAAGGGTGAAACTCCTAGAAGAAGACAAGGATCAAGTCAATATGATCTGAGCCATTGATTAGTATCTAATATAGGTCGTTGATTACTCAAATGGAGGATTATAAGGACTTCGATAGGCATTTCGAAAACACATCAGTGACAGATCAAGAGATCGAAATTCTGAGAGAGGGCAGCACAACAGTTGCTAGAGATTTGATTGAGGAGATTTCTTGTAGTGAAGGGCACGAATAGTTCCAGAGGGAGATTTCTTGATCCGGGAATATATCGCAGAGGTAGAGAGAGATCCAGAAGAGGCAACGCAGAGGCCACATTGGGCAATGTAAGGCTAAGCAGAGGCAATGCAAAGCTTCAAAGGGAGTTCAACTTCTAGCTAGGAGAGACGAGTTTCAGTGCAGGAAGTCGGGGTGTGAGACTGGAAGGCATGAAGTTCGAATCTCTAGATAGCAGGAGATCCGAGAAGAGAGGACACAAATCAAGCTAACGCAAAACTACGTAGGTTGATGCAGTAGCTGCGCAAAGCCAACATGGGGCCATCAATCCAAGGCCTGGATCAGTTGGATCGCCAGTGATAGTGTGAGGTATTTCTCACTAATCTCCTACGAGTCAAACTCTTTATATTGGATAGCTAGTAAGGCATCCAAAGATTATATTCAGAAAACTACTGCTTAATAATACAAACCCTCGACTGCTGCACTGGTTTTCCCGCATTGGGTTTTTCTAAGGACATTCGTCCAAAAATAACGGTGTCATGTGTTGTGTATTTCTTTCTTGCTCAGTTTCTTGTTTCCTCATTTAATTTAATTGGTGAAGGCTGTAGTGTATTAGTTTCGGTATTTGTTATAGGATGCAGTAAATAATTTGTTCAGTAATTTAACAAATAGAAGCAACTTAATCAGTTGCTGCAATAGAAATTTGGGCCTTCCAAATTTTCACACTCTGACGACTGCAAGGCCACCGTGTTAACCTCTAAAAAGGTGCTAGACTCCTCAAGCTAGATGAGAGAGATGGTCTTATTTTCTATCAACCAAGCTTATGCTTGGAGGTAAGTTATTAATGCAAGACTAATCTTTGGATGCTTAATGCAATATTATTGAGTGCTTCTTAAGTTAAGATTGTTTATGCTAAGTACTTTGTTTACGATTGATCTAAAGTTATATCGACAAGTACAAAAATAAGAGACAATCTCAACCACAAAAGTATGTGTCAAATTAACAGATGCCAACAAGATACAAGAGATATCCACAATACAATTTCTTAAGTGTAAATGACAATATGATCGCAGGATAAATGCTCTTAGAAGAAAATTCACCAATATGCCAAAGATCCACAATATGAAGCACTTATCAACTTAAGACAATTAGCGAATGATGATTACTCAAAAGAGATAATGCTCTTAGACAATTAGAAGCTTTCCAAATGATTTCAATTAGATTCACCAATCCTTAGGTTAAGAATATTTAGATCTTAGATGCCAATGATTTTAAACACTTAAGAGATGGATGATTTAATGCTCTCACAATCAGAACAAGTCACTTCAAATGCCAATTAGATTGATAGAGACAATTAGATTTAAAAGGACAATTGATGTAACACAAGATACTCAACCATGTAACAAGATATTAATGCCAAGTGCTTTTAGAGAGTAAGCTTATTGGTGCACAACTAGGGTCATGAGACTCACAAGACAAGAGAATGTTAGTATTCTTATCCAATAGCACAACAAAACAAATCTTGTCTGCAAGGCGCAATTACTACCAATAGAGCATGAACAAGAAAACCTCTTATGTTCCAATGATATCAAGTAACATTCAATGAGCAATTAGGACAGCAGTAAGTAATCTTTAGTTTAGAGCACTTTTAGATGCAAAATGAGATGTCAAATGCATGCAAGATGCAAGTGATGGAAGCCCAAATGCCAAACCACTTTGCTAAACACAAGATTTTGAATGAGTTAGGCCCTTATATAATGCAATTGCCACTGTGATCAGACCTGATGATTTTTTATGTGTCCTCAAAACTTCATGAAATATGCCCAATAATGAATGCCCATCAAATGCAATTAACTTATTAGTGCCTTAGGAAACTCATCAGTTATTTTTAGGGCACTTTTATGAGTATTTTAGCACTGTTATGAAATAATTATCTTGTTGTAATGAAACAGTGAGAAAAAGAGAGTTTAGAGACCAAACCCTTGAGCCCTTTGGGCTTGGAGATGATTAGAAATTTTCCAATGCCAAAGTCACCCGTAATCACAAAACTTCTTAACACCAAATCTCTACAACACACCCAATGTTAGCTCTTAAATTAAATAATCACCCACGGAGAGGGAAAAAGGGGTAAAGATGGCAAGGGGAGGCCAAGATAAGGCTCAAAGAGGCAAACTCTAGGCTGGATGAGGGGACGCAGCAAGGAAAAAAGGCCTAGATAGGCATGCATTGAGGTGAGGAAGGCCCTAGAGGCCTGCCGCAAGCCCTAAAGGGGTTGCAGCCTAAGGAATGAGCGCACAAAGGGCAACGATGGAGGAGGAGAGGCCACAACAAGGAGCTTCAGGGCTAGCCGAGGAGAAAATGAGTTGAGCGGAGGGGAGAAGACGTCATGAGAGAAGCCGAGGGTAGAGAGAGAGGGGAGGAAGTTCATAAGGCCTACGACCAAGCCTTAGAGGCCTAAAAAGGCCCACAACAAGCCCTGAAAGGGCTGCTGTCAAGCTTAGGGAGGAGGTTGAGGCCTCTAAGCCTCACAGCAAGGGTAAACCAAGGAGTCGTAGCCCTTTAGGGTTGCGGCTAGGCTAACCATGGGGAACAACTACGCTTGGAGGCAGACGTTGGGCCTGGAGGCCCCTAAAAAATTTTGATACCCTTGCCAAAATTGTGAATTTGCTTTAGATCTACAATTTCACTACAAAATTCCTTAATGTTGGCCCTGCAAAAAGAAAATGGAGACTAGATCTTACCCTCAAGGGCCTAGATCTAGCTCAAAACCCCAGCAAATCTTCTTCAAATGGCTTGGATATCACTTGCACAAATGAAAAAAAAAATGCCCAAAACCCCAATATATATACAAAATTTGAAAAATAAACCCCAAACTCCAATAGCTGCAAAACAAGGGTTAGAAAAATTTATTCTACAAAAATAATTTACAACTTATATATAAGTATACAACGCTTGTGAGAAAAATATTTTTGAGAAATAATTTTTAAAATGATGAATAATGACAATAGATCAAATGTGTTTCGAAAGTTATGGTATTGCCCACAACCTTAGCGAAGTAAGAAAACTAAACAAAATCCTCAAAGCCCAAACAAGGTCGGCTCTCCTCCAAAGTCTGTGAACTTGGAGCCCAAGGGTCAGGGAACCTGCAAACTCTATATATTTTCTTCAAGAAAACTTGTTAGACATATGGTGAATCAGATCACCTAAGATAGACCCAAAATCTACCAATAGAATGTTCTTATCACCATCTAATGAATAAACAAGCTTATAAAATTTTAAGCACAATTAGGAAAGCACGTATCCAGCGCATACCACAGATCATCGGACAAAGAACACCATGAACTAAACCGCAAAGTCTTTTATTATGATATTCCAAATGTTCACAACAAATTAGTGGAACAAAACCAGTGTTACAAATTACATTGACTAGAGTTAGAGCTTCCATCATCATGACTTGAGAAGCAAAATGGCTTCTAATTTATAGATAAATCCTCCAAGTGGAAAATAACAGCTAGTTGGCTTAATCCCCGTCAAAATAATCTTAACCGTTGATAAGTATTTGATCATCTTTTAATCGTTGCAATCGAAAATATTTATTTTGAGGAATTTTCAAATTTTCCATAAAAACCATTTTTTATTAATCCAAAAATAAATATTTTGGATTAATTTCCTCAAAATTTTGACTTTGACTTAACCACTAAGGTCCAAGGGCTCAACTTTTTCTTAAAATGTCCATTTTTGCCTTGGTGGGGGATCTCCAACACGAATTTTTTAGTCATTTTCACTTGGAGAAATTAATTTCTCTGAAATTTATTTTTAAAGTGTAAATTAATTAATTTTCTAGCTTAGGATTTAATTGTATTTTGCCTGAAAATTTAATTAATCGACACTTGAGAGAATTAATTATTTTTCCACCCTCAAATACTTCAGCCATGGTGTCTGATTTAGAGGGACGATGCACTAAAATATTTTTTACATCATATAATTACAAATTCAACCCTCAAAGGGGGAATACCCATTCATTATAGACCGTCATAATATTTACCCAATTCTGCGACACAATACGATCTAGTAGACCAAGTGATCTGTAATAAAATAATATAGCCAAATAGCTTAAATTATTCCTAAATCACTTTTACAACAAACTTGAATAAAAACACTAAGACTCACCTAAGACTTTGTCAATAAATTCCACCATAGCTTTGGGTTTTAAGCTAGAGGGAAAAACTCTACCAATTATCTGTGTTTAGAAACACACATACTACGATAAGACAAAAAACATCCTAGGATGAAATTCGTTGCCAAAATCATAGGTTTACCTAGGTTGCTACATAATTAAACGATCGTACTAGCATCATTTACATTACAATTTGCAAAAATTGGGCTTACAATAACATGAGAATTGGCTAGCTAATGATTCTAGACTTTGAAAAAATTTGTTGACTTGTGACAAAATAGGTGCAACACCCCCAAGTTAAGCTCAAGAAAGGATGTTAGTGTAACGAGTCATATGGACTTATGACCATTATTAGGCTTCATGTGATCCCACCAAAGTTATGCATGTAAGCCATTAGTGCCCAACTTATGGTCACAAGTTGTTAGATTATTGTATTCTACGAGCTAAGTAACATGACACAGCCTCCTATGCCCCCCCTCCCCGTGTCATGTACTTCACGTGTCGGATATAACACATGGGCAACACATGTCCAACACGAGATTGACTCATGTCCTATTCGTAGGACACAAGTTTCACTAGTGTCAGGCACGAGCCCTACTGGTGTCCCAAATTTTGGACACATGTCCAGTGAAAAAAGGCATTTTAAAATCGATTTATTGTCTCATTCTCACACAATGTATCACAGGTTTGGAGCTCTCAAAGGTTTTGGAGTGCAGTTAAGGGCAATAAAGAAATGTTAGAAGGGATTCCAAGTACTGGGAAGTGGATTTGTCTAGACCCTACTAATGCTATGTAATTAATGGTAATGTTAAATTCTTAAAGTAGAAGGATGAAAATAAAAGATAATTTATCCTTTTAGTTAAATTTTTAACATTACCATTAATTGACTCAGGATGTTTGAGAGTGGTTCCAACCTCATCGGATTTCATATGGAGAAAGTAGAATTTTAGATCCCACTCAAAATCCAATAGATTTAACAGTTTTTAGGATTTCAAGATTAGGGGGATTATAACATTTCCATTGGAGTTTGTCACGCATGAGGGTGTGGAACCAGCATTTAATTAATACCAAGCCCTCCATGTACCTCAATGTTGGTGGCATTAATTGTTGAACTCCTCTATCATGAATGAGGGTATGGAATCGGCATTTAATTAAGACCAAGCTCTCCATGTACCTCAATGTTAGTGGCATTGATTGTTGAACTCCTCTATCATGAACCTGGTAAAAATGTATACATCACTCAAATAGAATCTTGATTTAACATGTTAAGTTTTTTCTATCTTATTTTAATGCTTAGAGGGTGATATTGATGATGGGGATCCCAATATAGGCAATGATTTTGATGATATGCAGTACTAGTTATTTGTTGTAGCATGATTTTTTTTTGGGCTCTACTAACCATTTAGGGCGTCTTTGTTGATGTATTTTTGGTTCAGAGATGGATTGCACTCAATGCTATTTTGAATAATGCATTAGTTGTATATTGAATTTGTATTATCATCATGTAAATGTTTTATATATTTCATATTTTGTGTAATTCACTAATTTGTCATATTTTTTAATATATAACATATAACATGCCCTCTGTGTCATGTTCTAGCAGGTCATCGTGTCACGTGTTGGATACTTGTATTTTTGTGTCGTGTCATGTTCTAGGAGGTCATCGTGTCACATGTCGGATACTTGTATTTTTGTGTCCTCGTGTCATGTGACTTAGTCTACAAGGTTAGGTACACGTGGCAAACTTGAACACTTTAATTATGGCTACACTATACACTTAGTAGATCCATACAACATTGATTTCCATGTAGCATGATGGTCTGTATATGAGGATGTAGTAGTAGAGTAGACTGGAGAGCACACCACTACTTTTGTAGGTTTCCAGTGAGGGCACATGCATGCATGTGCTAACCATAGTTAGGAAGGGATAATGTTATCCTCCTATTTTTTGTGGCTTTACTATCTTTTGAAGGTGTGGATGACTTGAGAATAGAGGCACATTCATTCATGTATGTTGAGCACTCTAATTCAAGACACCAATTAATCAGTAGATCTCTAGGAGTATGTCAACTTACATGCCTAAGAACATCTCCAATGGATATGTTGTTGTGCATGCATCCAAATTCATTGTACCTACTCTTCTTCTAAGTCCATAAAGGAGAGGGTAGGGGTATAGGTTTAATTAATTCAATTCAACAATGAACAATGAATTAGTTTCTTGTTCTTCTTATCACAAATTTTAGTTCAAAAATAATGAAAAAGTGGTAAAATGTTTTGATAATCCATCTACTGAGTTTTTGTTATATATTTTTTCCAATATGTGTTTATAGAATCTAATGTTAGCTTTCAAGGTTACTCCTAAAGAGTTTATGTCATATTTGGGGGTGATTCATGAGATTTGGGGTACATGGTGTATGATTAGCCACTAGATGCTCTCTGATGGATTCATGCATTGGAGAGGCTTGCTTAGTGTTTTCTTGTTCTTAGTTGGATGCTTGCATGGCATTCTTCCTTAGGTCATTGGAGATCTTCAAACAATGTGATGACATTCTACATGCTAACCACATGGATGAAGTTGCTTGGAGAATGCCCTATGTTTCGAGGAGAGCATTTGGCATTCAACAAGAGGGCATCGAACCCTAGACAACATGGAGTAGCTTGGATGCTTGCACCAAAGCATGTAGTTGACTTGGGGATGCCTGGATTATGAAAATATTAATTCAAGGAGAGTGGACCTAATGGTATACATGGCTTATAATGAGTGTTGAAGCCCTTAAAGGCTTGGAGGAGTGTTGGACACATCTCACAAAGAACCCTTGCATGAGAGGCTGCTTATGTACAAGTTACAACATCATCATGAAGCCTGACATGTGTACCATTAGAGTATAGAGTTCCACATATGTGAGACTACATGTGGCTTTGTAGGTTTCTTATAAGGGTTTAGGCCCACATACGTATTGTTGGCCTCCCTTACCTTTGATATCTATAGAGGAAGGAGAATCATTTTAACATTTTCATTTTTGTTCATTATCTTATGTTAGAGATATGATTAAGAGGAGTGCATTAGTCTTTCTTTCTTGTGTGCCTCTCTTGGATGTGCTAGGGTTTCTTAGAGCTTTTGGAGCATCTTGAATACCAGGGCTAGGTTTTCACCAATTGGAGACTCGGAGATAAGGGTTTTAAGATGAAACCCTAGGTTGTGGTTGTTGAAGAGAAAAAAAGACATCTTGTCTTGGAGGACATTCTAGTGTGATGCTTGTTCGAGCTCCCTTGTGTTAAGCTATGATTTTCTTGGTTTTCCCTAGATAGGGTTTTAGAAAGCTAAAAGATTGTCCTCGCCTTGGGATAAGGGTATGGTATGTAAATGAAAGTCATATTTATACATATATATATATGAACTTTGAAGTTTTCAGCATTCCAAAAATTGTCTCTATTGCAAATTTGGTTTTCAGCCATCTATTTTTTCATTATTCTGTGATTTATAGCACTTGTATTTATCGCTGATTTGATATAAGTTAAGGCCAAAATTATAAAGTGACTTGACAATAATATTGAATTGCTGCGGAATTTATAGCTGTCAAAAAGTGAATTTCAGATCTCTTTAGTGCATGATAAGATTTCCCTGGAGGATTGAGACTTATTGGCACACTTTGGTATCTTTTTTCCTAGATTGCCTTGATAATTGGAGTTGTTAAGAGATGAAATATTGTCTACTGTTGCTGCTGTTATATTTAAAATTCATAACAACCCTAAGGCTGAAAATTCACAAGGCTAAGATATGGGAAACCCAAGGTTACTTGGGAGCGGGAGCGAAAACAGGGAGCGGGAGCAAAAACGGGAGCAGGAGTGACATTTTCAAAAGCTCCCAGTTCGGGAGCGAATCCCAGAGCATTTTTTATAAAATATATATATATAGATATAGATATATTATGTTTTATATTTGATGCATATATGTCAACAAAAACATGTAGAATGATGAATTAGATATAAAAAAATAGATTTGAACCATATAAAACAATCATCTAGAAGTTATAAATCTTCATCAACCACGTCCACATTTTAGTATAACAGTAACATACAATGTATTGAGTCTCATGATTCATCAATCTTAAAGTTTCAAGCTTTCAAAATTCAATATATAACATTTATCATCATTGATCACCAAAGTTGTACTTGTAAGCTAAGTGTAACCATTACAACAAATAATATCTAACATGAAATGAAATGCTATAAAATGAAATTAAATGAAACAACTTTCAACTTTCATGACGCATCATATTCATAAGTCATTACTAATGAGTTATAATTGCCAATTTCAAACTTAAATTGTCATATATTGTTTAAAAAAAATATCATAATAAATATGAAAGAGTCAATAGTTATAAAAACTAATAGAAACTAGAAAAGACAAGTAAATTTATTATCTATTGTTTATCCTTGGGCCTCTTGCCACCACGAGAAATATCTAATTTTTTAGTCTTGTTGGAAAATCAAGATCTTTGTCGTTAATATCACCCTCTAAGCATTAATATCCAGAGGTATCTTTGTCATTACCTCTGGATATGTATAGGGATCTTTGTCATTAATATCACCCTCTAAGCATTAACATGAGATAGAAAAAGCATAGCATGTCAAGTCAAGATTTTTTTGAGTGATGCGCACATTTTTAGGAGGGTCATGATAGAGGAGTTCGACAACCAATGTCACTAACATCAAGGTACATAGAGGGATTGGTGCTCTTGATTAAATATGAGTTCCATACCCTAATACATGACAAAATTCAATGGAAACATTGCAATCCCCCAATCCTGAAATCCTCAAAAACTGATAAGTTTGATGGATTTTGAATGAAATCTAAAATTCTCCTTTCTCCTTATGAAATCCAATGAGGTCGGAACCACTCTCAAACACCCTAAGTCATTTCATGGTAATGTTAAAAACTTAAGTAAAAGGGTGAAAATGAAGATTAACGAGAATGTCACTTTTACTTTAACAATTTAACATTACCATGAATCGCATATCAATACTAGGGCCATAGGCTTGATCATTAGGTTGCCCCACTCAGAACTTATTTGTTTCTTTGAAAAAAAAAATTGCATTTGGAATATTATTGCAAAAAAAATACCATGAATCGCATATCAATACTAGGTCCATAGGCTTGATCATTAGGTTGCCCCACTCAAAACTTATTTGTTTCTTTGAAAAAAATTACAATTGGAATATTATTGCAAATAAAAGTTTGCAAAAAAGACTAAACGCTCCCGAAAAGGCAGGGAGCATTTTTTTTAGGGAGCACGCTCCAAAGCCACTGCCGCCTGGAGCGGGAGCAAGGGGGGGGCACTCCCCCGCAACCTTGGGGAAACCTTTAGAAAAGAGGTGAAATTTTCTGAGTTGCATTAATTGCCCTAAGAAAATTATGACATCTAGCATGATTAGAGTTACAGTTTCGAGTGGCTTTCCATTTTCATCTATCTAGTTTTTTAGGAATTCCTTTAGTGTAGAAGTTGTTTACCATGGTCTACAAAATATAATAGTTCTTAGTGGGTGGTCCTAGTGGTCTGGCACTTAGGATTAGGGCTAGGTCAAATCTAGTATAAACATGTATAAATAAAGGAGTATCACATTCCATTGTAATCATCTTGTGTTTTGTATCATTCATATGTATAATACACTGCCAATTTGGGTAACAACTATACCCACTTAAATTGTGTATTAGATTTTCTTAAACACATTGTGTGGAGTCTTATTCTATTTCCCACGTTGAACTTCTAATATTAAGAAATAAAAGAGCATGTTATCATGAGAAGTAACCCCAGCAAGTTTTGAACCTGGTACACCATCATTAGAAGAACTCCAACTTACTATTGGACCACAATCCATTCCAAAAATATTCCGAATACCTAATCTAACAATCTACTAAGCTTTTGGCAACAACCTTCATAATAGTGAACTTGAAATTTTATTTTAGCATTCAACTTCTGATAACTTGAAATGCAATCTGCCTGCAGTGCATAAAACAGAAGGTGATAGAATGTACTGTTAAAGCACTCCTTGTGTGAAGGTCACTAGTTCATAACCCATAGGTCTAGCTAACAAAAACAACTTAAAATGCAATCTTCTTGTACTTGAGCAATAGAATTGTCACTTCAACTCTAGTTCATGAAGGTGTAGGGCTGCATAAGTTGCCCAATAAAGGGCAACATTGAAGTTCGCCAAGTATATATCAGACTATTGATGACATAATGATCCTATCTCATGATCCCCCCTCCAGACACAAAATGTAAACGCCAAAAAGAAATTGTCCCCGCAAAAGCAATTTGATTATAATGAAGTAACCAAGGTTTGAGAATTTTATACTCATTGTGCCGAAAGCAATGATATCCAACCACTAATAATTCTAGCTCAAGGTTGAAAGCCTCCGGAGATAAGTTGAACTAGAGTTACATGTGAAATGGTAGATGTTATTAAGCAGACTAGCTCATAGATGTCATGACTCATTAAACAAACTAGCCAAATTTTCATACTTTATATTTCTCAGGAGTCTTTTTGCATCTTTCAAGTTTTACATGTAGAATTCATCTCTCTAGGAAGGCAGAAGACATCAATAACTTCTGCATATCATAGAGTTACAGCTAACAAATATCAAGTTTCCAATCCAACCAATCACGGAGTGTTGATAGGGAAAGATTGCAACAATAGTAAAATGCTCAAATTGACCTTGATAATTGTTAAGTTTTGCGATTAAGAATAGTCCTTGCTAGGGTGACATTATACCAAAGTCAATGCATCAGATCCCTTCAAAACCTTGCAGTTAAGTGTGCTTGGGTTATAGAAGTACTAGGATGGGTGACCTCGTAAGAAATCTCAGTGTTGCACCTTTTTCTTTTAAACCCAGTGGGCAAGCTCAAGTTGTTGAGTGCTTTGGGATTCAGCAAGAGGTCTTGGGTTTAATCCCTCAGGCTGGATGTCTTTGTTGTTTACTCGATGTCCCATTATAGATCAAGCACCATAATCAACACTAACAAGTTTACACTGGGCACCATCCGTGAAATACAAGGAAGTGCCTGAGGATTTCCTTGCCAGGTTTTCCTTGGGAAAAAAAGAATATTCCTTGACAAAATAGAATGATCAATGGATTCAATAAGATACAATTTAAAAATTCAGATATTATAACACACCAGGCATTGAACAGTCTTATCACTAACAAGAAACTAAGAACACTGTAGTCATGCTATACATTGAAAACATAAAAAGATTATTTCTTCTCAAACCAATCACAACAAAACAAGAGTTTAAGAATGAATTGCATTCCTGCCTCACAGAAGTTCATAATTTAATTATAGTAATGAACATAGTTGCACTACACATGAAAAAAATAAAGGTTATTTGGATGATTTTTTATTCTTTTCGATGACCAGTGAAATCAGAAACACGCCTCTTCAAAGAAAAGGATAAATAAATACCATGATAGAAGTTCACCAACTGAAATGATGACAAAATGATTTCATCTAAATTTGACGTTCCCGTACTCAATGGTCTTGAATGTTGCCGCAACACATGTTTGTTGAAATCTCTATGTAGGGAAAAGAAAAATGGAATCACTCAACTCAAAATCATTCCAACCAAACTAGAAATCGGCACCACAAAGCATAGTTTTCAATGCAAACAAGTTCAAATAACGGAAGGAGGAACCATTATCTTACAAGATTTATTTGCTTGAGAGCCCCACCACATTGAACACAAATAAAATAATTCAGCCAAAAATAATATAATTATAAAATGTAATTAGATGAACCGCATTAAGCTTAATTAACTTTATCAGACTTTTCTACATAGTTCATGCATAGAACTTGCCACAGTTTCTTTTTCATGAAGCATGCTAGCATGCAGCATACATTCTTATAAAGGCCAAGTTCATAAAACTCATTCAAACAAGTAGATAAAATACAGAAAACTCACCTGTAATCACCGCACTGTGCCGTCCTCCACATGCAATTGCCTTTACACAATTACCAGGTACTTTGGTAGCTTGCCCTTCAGCTATTCTGTTTCCTTTTGAGCCTGTTGGATGTAGCTCTTTCCAGTGAGAGGAAGTATCAATACAAGGCACAGGCTGAGGTGAGGAAACTGTTCTTATACGAGAACCCAAACCAAGTTGTCCCTCACCTCCATATCCCCAACCCCAAACTTGACCTGTATCTGCAACTTAATCAAAGCATCTATAATGAGAATTTTGATTATTTTTCAACTTCTTCCCAACATTTAGTATAAAATAGAACTCCTGTTGTTGTAGCTTTCATCTGTTGAAAGGGAAAAGTTAAAATATCCATGAAATGAATAATCATAATATCACCCTTCCAAGATTGATTTGAGAGTCTAAAACAGGATATCTCTTTATTTATACCTGATAGCACCAATGTATGCCTCCCACCAGCAGCCACTGTGACAACTTTTACTCCTGGCCGCAACGTAACAAGACAAGGAGGTGCTGAGACAGTCTCATCTCCAGCAGAAGTCTCAGGCAAACTGGCTTGCTTAGCTGCAACTAACCTTCTACGCTTGGCCCCATCTTCACCACTTTGATCATAACTGATTAAGCCACTACTGCTAGAAATCCTTGGAACAGACCGGCTAAAATGTGGCTTGGTACCTGCTGAAGAATTCCCTCCCATTTTATCATTTTGCAAGAGACCAGATGCGGCAGTTTTGTTCCTAGCACCTGATGATGCAGCACTATTCTTATTTTTCTGTAAAAGTTCTGATGAAGTACTTGCACAAGAGTCAGGACACTCGTATTGATCAGTAAAAGAAGACCTAATAAGTGACCCATCACCTTGGTCTTTCAGCAATTCAGCCTGACTGTCCGACGATTCTTTCTCCGAACTTGAAGTAACAGTTGCCACCTGATCAGCAGTGACTTTACTGGTTGGAACACACTCTTTCCAACCCCATGTGTAGACTTCTCCTCTATCTATCATTAAGAAAACAAGCAAAGACCATAAATATTAAATATCATGTCAGCTCATTCAAAAATGATCAGAACTACACACATCCAATATTGTAAATTCAAAATTATGTTACCCCATGAGCTAAAAATGGTACCTGTTACAGCAACACAATGCGCCCAACCAGCTGCTGCTTGTATGATAGCAGCATCTGTTTGTAATGGAAAAGGTTCAGGATTCTCCTGTTCAAAAGATTGTGAACAGGAAATGATTAAAAATATAAAGACCACTTGTTTGGATTGAAAAGACTACTACAAGAAATAGGAGACAATTTCTGCCAGAAACTATGTCCATACCTCATGTTTCCCGGAAGTCACATAGCTTTGACCCAAATCATCTGTTGAACCCCAAGTATTAAGCTTTCCCAACTCTGAGAAAAGTATGTAAAAGGATGTCATATCTGATGGCACAGCATAGTATGATACTATGAAATGATTCTATAAAAATCCACAAGACAGCTACTTGAATTCAGTTGCAATGCTATATCTTCAGCATTATAACTAGGATGCATTTAACAGCAACTGTGTTAAATTCTATCCACCTGGTAACTTAAGAGTCTTCATTCACCCCTGGCATTATAGCATCAAGTGATCAACAACATTGACTCGAGTAAAAGAGGGAAATGACAGAGCTCTTGAACCTAAGATTTTCATATGGAAAATAGTTCTTAGTACTTGAACAGAATATAGTTCTTAGTACTTGAACAGAATATAAGATTATTTTATTAATGTTTGAGAAATGACCCCAAAAATAGGTAAATAGCACTGAAAAGTACAACCAGTATGAATATAATGTGGGAGTGCAAGTGCACTGAAGAGTACAACCAGTATGAATATAATATAGGAGTGCAAGTGCAAAATAAGAGAAAAGTTAAAGTGAACCATAGGGAAGAAATTTGTGATCTTCAGCATATTGCCTTGTATTACATATTAGAATCCTTGTGCATGTGAAGTAACATTTTCTTAGACACGTTTTTACATAAAGCACGTAGTCTTCTCATTTTATTAGACAGTATAAAAGACTGCAGATATGATCCTTGATTTCTGAGTTCTATTAAGATATTTCAGTATATGATCCAAGTGGTGTCTCATTATCTATCTTCTACAATAAACATTAGACTATAGGGCCTAGAAACATAGGACATATAAGTTAGATGTAATTATTATTATAAGGTACATCACCTTTAGTCTACATGATCACCACGAGGTATATAAATGCCATGAACATTCATTCTTGTAAATATAAATATTATATATATATATATATATATATATATAACTATATATATATATATATATATTATGATTTATGGGATAATTTTTTATTATAAACATAATGTTTCTAACATTTGTATCAAAACCAATCCTAAGCTGTTTCCATTGTGACAGATCTGTTGCAAATCACCGGGCTCGATTTTGTAGAGGCCGCTGTACATTACCTATCATAGCACTGCAAATTAACCATCGTGTTCATACATCCATACAAATTTTGATGGACAATTTGCTTGAAGCCATACCACTTCACCAAATTAAGTTCAGAATCCATACAATCTCAAATCCGTACAGAAAATTAATCAGTTGTATTATAATATTTTCTCAAAGGGATGCTTGCCTATACAAACAAGAAAACGGTGACCAACAGATTTAAATGCCAAATTTGAAATAATTGGAAGAATAATTTAACCAGCACAAGCTAGATATAAAATAGAACCAAAAGAATTCAAAGAAAAATTAGGCAAGAGTTGTTATAAAAACAGGTATTCTTACAAAGATAGAGTCAATTTAAGAAAAAGTTTGAACAAAGTAAGGAATATGTAACATTGTTGTAACAGCCCATATTTTGGACTGATATAGACATTTGATATGTGTACATCTAGACCTATTTTAGTGTTGTATGATATTATTTTCATTGGTAGATGTTCATGATAATGTTCGTTATGTGATTTGGTTAAACATGTAAATTATAAAGTTCAATTTTGGTACGTGACTACTAGTTCAAATTAATGTTGTGGATGTATACCAAATATGAGGCATGGGGTAAATAAACATATGTTCCTTCCATAGGAAATGTGTTATATATCTCCGTGGTCATGCGTTATTGGTGAGCCACCCTACAGATTCATGAGCTATATAGTAACCAAAAGACTATAGTGTTGAGGTAACCTAGATGTCATACACATCAATAAGATAGTGTAGAAATTTTACTGCCTCTAGCCCCACCCAGTTTGAAGTTTTTGCAAGTGGTTTAATGCCCAAATCCAGCAAGTACATATGGCTGTTATAAGAAATTAAATGCATTCAACTTAAAGCATTGAGGCTACTTCTACCATCCAGACATTTCTAGCTGATATAAAACCATTAAATGAGCAAGCATTCAACACAACAAACACAAATATTTTTGGTCCAATGACCCTGGAAAAACCCACAAGGGGAAAACCAGTCTTCAAGGAGTATTTTGTTTGCTTCTAAGAAAATTAATTACACAGAAAAAACACAGTACTTATCTCCCCTCTTTCAAGCTGATGTCACTGTTCACCAATTCCTTGAAATTCATGTCCCACAGCAAGCAGACAGCAGTAATTAATGAACTGTCCACTCACTGACACTGCCTCGATTTTCTCGCTGAAGACGGACAATAAATGCCTGAAAAATGTGCCTGTAGCTGCTGCTAATTTCATCTGAAATTCATGTCAATCTCTGACACTTCAAAATCTGTGCTCTGAAATGCTGACTGTTGCATCGAAATTCATGCCCAGCAGCTCAGAAAATCGTGCCTGCTCCTCAATTTCTGTGCTGGGTGTTTGTGGGCCAATCACCTCGATTTTCTGGTCTGAAAATCAGTCCCTCCTCGATTTTCTTCCGTGGAAAACAGTAGCAGCCTTTCCCATGAAAATCAGGCCACCAACTGCAGCAATTTTCAGCCTCCTAGAAATTCGGGGCCCTACTTTGCTGTAGCTTCCTCCTCCTTCAAATCAATGGCTATGGCAACCTCTCCTCTCCTCCTTAACTTTCCTTCCCCTCTACAAAAGCTTGATTGAAGAATGAATGAGACAATCCCTTGCCTTTTCCCTTTTTGTCTTCTCTAAATGAAGAGAACCCTAACCCTTGAGCTCTAATGGCTGGGATTAGATTTCAGCTCATTAGATCAAGGGTGGAGATCATTTCCTCTCTTGACCCCTTCTTACATGTATCCCCTTCAATTAATGAGACTCCTAATCACTTTTTAATGTTTTCATGTGCATTTTTTCTCTCATTAAGTCACTCTAATAATAAAGTGTACCTTGTACTTTTGTCATAAAGTCACTTTATGACACAAGTGACATTAATATATTAAAGTACACAGTACATAACCCATTTAAAGTAACTTTTCTTCATGACATTAATATAACTCATAATGTCACATGACAAAAAGACATTAATGTGTTTTCAAAAAGACATTAATGTGTTTTCCTAGGCCAAAAGGATAAATGCACTAAGAAACACCTCCTTGGTACCCTTATTTTTAAGGCTCCCTCTTACCAAGGAAGGTGTTTCTCACCACTCCCATCCTATCTCTAAAATATATATGCTTGCCCTTTGGCAATGACTTTGTGAGAATATCTACTACTTGTTCATCAGTGGATAAATATTGAAGCCTCATTGCTCCTCTCTGAACCCAATCCCTGATGAAATGGTACTTGATCTCTATGTGCCTTTACTGGTCATGAAATACTGAACTCTCTGTGAGTTTGATACAACTCTAATTATCACAATATATCGTAGTTGGTCTCAGCCTCTAACCAAATAAGCCACATATCATCTTGCGAAACCAAATAACCTCACAGCTAGCCTAACTAGCTGTAAATTGTAATATGCTTAACTTCTGCTAAGCTCAGTGCCACTGATCTCTACTTCCTTCTAAACCACGACACAACTACAAAACCCAACATGAAACAACATCCAGAAGTACTCTTTCGGTCACTAACATTGCCTGCCTAGTCTGAGTCTGTACAACTTTTCAACCTGACTCCATCTCCTCGGATATAGTCTAGACCATAGTCCACTATGCCCTAAAGGTACCTCAACATATGTTTCGTAGCCACCTAGTGCACTCTCCTAGGCTCCATCATAAACTGACTCAATGTGCTGACTGTGAAACAGATATCCAATCCGGTGTTGACCAAATACATCAAAGAACCGATCAACTGACGATACAAGGTGGGGTTCACCAACTCGGAATCAAAAGCATGCAACTTCTCCAGTTGGTGATCATAGCAGTAGTCATAGCCCTGCAACCCTCCATGTGATCCGAATGGAAAATGGCATCAACCCATGGTATTCATCCACCCATGGTATTGTAAGTGACATCATCACCCATGGTATTCATTCACCCATGGTATTTGCCCATGGTATTGTGACATCCACCCATGGTATTCATTCGCTCATGGAATTGACCCATGGTATTGTGACATCCACCCATGGTATTCATTCATCCATGGAATTGACCCATGATATTGTGATATCCACCCATGGTATTCATTCAACCATGGAATTGACCTGTGGTATTGTAACTAAAAAATACTATAAGTAACAAGTCGCATTTTGTAAAAGGACAGCTTGTCCGCCACAATGTAGCTTTTACAGTTATTCTCCGTTTTAATAAAAAAAAATCTTTGTGGTTTTGTTCATTGGGCATTCTCCTATTTTTCTTCTGGCATTTCAATTTTTCAGATCTTGGGGGCCTCTCTCCCAAAATCCATTTCAATCTTTTAGATCTTGAGGGCCTCCCCCCAAGATCCGGATCAGTGGTGTTAAAGCGGGTTATGATTCCATAGGAATGAGAGTTTCATGCGTATTTCAGTTTCAAATTTTTCAGCAATATTCAACAAACTTCAGGCACGCGCTGCGACCTCCACAGAGCACTTTCTTGGGCCAAGCAGAAAGAATTTTTCTTTTTTCATTTTTTTTGCAAGAAATTTTTTGGGCAGGGAGTTTGCAAATCAGATCTGAAACATTTGGTTCAATATTTACAAAAACAAATACCAAACCTGGATTCCTTGAGAAAAAATACCAAAATTCAGAAAAAATCAGCTGAATCAGAGTTTGGATGAGGGAGATATCGTTTATTTAAAATCAGCTATGTTGTAGATTTTTTTCTGACGACAACTAGTGGACGACGACTCTCCTATAATTTTTTGCAGTTTTTGTGCAGAATTTCAAAACAATGATTGTAGATCTTAGTTCCTCTCGAAAAATCACCCAATTTAAAAAAAAAATGGGTCGAATCAGAGTTCGGATGTGGAACATATCGCTAATTTAAAATCAGCTATTTTTTCAGAACTTTTGTGACAGCGGAAAAATTGCAACGCGAATCGGAGTTTCTTGGGTGTCCAGATAAGGATTTCCAATACATGGGAAGATGCAAAATGGTCCTTTTGCTTCTAAAAACAGGTTATAATAAATATTCTACGTTATATCGACCGAGTTATGTCTATTTTAATTCAGGAGCAACATTCAGAGAAGGTTTCCGTTGGAGACGTGCCCTACCACCCCACTTTAGTATGCACTTGCTTCACATTCATCAGTTTCAGCATAGCAGCATTCGGCTTGTGTTATTTGGAGATGTGCCCTCCCACCCCAGGCCATGTAGGCACCTGCTACTTCATCAACAACCAATATCATGGTTATGGGTCAACTGCACAAAATCCTTGTCATCGAAGTCCATTTGCTAGGCCGCACGCTGTTAGTATCACAATTGGTCACAAGCATTACAAGGTATTTCTATCCTTGGTTTTTCGTTTGTCATGGTTATGGGTCATCCACAAACCCACACTTCATCGAAGTCCATTTGCTAGGCCACACACTGTCAATATCACAGTTGGTCACAAGCATTACAGGGTATCTCTATCCTCGGATCTTCGTTCATCATGGCTATGGGTCATCCACAAACCCACACTTCATCGAAGTCCATTTGCTAGGCCACACACTATCAGTATCACAGTTGGTCACAAGTATTACAGGGTATCTCTATCCTCAGATCTTCGTTCATCATGGTTATGGGCTAACCACATAAAACCTTTCTCTTCAGTGGCTCTTCATATTCAACAAAGGCTTCGCAAGAGGGAACATCACGCAATGGGGACCATTGCTTCTCAAGGAGGGAGGAATGATCCGAATGGAAAATGGCATCAACCCATGCTATTCACCCACCCATGGAATTTACCCATGGTATTGTAAGTGGCATCCACTCATGGTATTTATCCACCCATGGTATTCATTCACCCATGGTATTTGCCCATGGTATTGTGACATCCACCCATGGTATTCATTCGCTCATGGAATTGACCCATGGTATTGTGACATCCACCCATGGTATTCATTCACCCATGGTATTGTGACATCCACCCATGGTATTCATTCACCCATGAAATTGACCTGTGGTATTGTGATATCCACCCCTGGTATTCATCCACCCATGGAATTGACCCGTGGTATTGTAACTGAAAAATATTATAAGTAACAAGTCGCATTTTGTAAAAAGACAACTTGTCCACCACAATGTAGCTTTTACAGTTATTCTCCGTTTTAATAAAAAAAAAAAATCTTTGTGGTTTTGTTCATTGGGCATTCTCTTTTTCTTCTGGCATTTCAATTTTTCAAATCTTGGGGGCCTCTCTCCCAAAATCCATTTCAATCTTTTAGATCTTGAGGGCCTCCCCCAAGATCCGGATCACCATGTGAAATATCCTAAGTATGTCCCTTGTATACCTGCCCTAGCCCATGAAGATATGCCCATCCTCTTGCCAAACCTACAACCCCAAAAAGTAATCATCAATCCCAAATTAGTTGTATCAAAATCTGAAGCAAGGTCCTTCTTGCATTGTTGGATGAGTATATCCTCTCCTGTAATAAACAAGTCATCCACATACAAAACCAGAAAGAGTGGATTGTCACCAACCATGATGAAATAAAGGTTTGAATTTGCCTCACTCTTTTGGAAACCCATATATTGCAAGTACGCGTCTATCCTCTCGTACCATGCCCTCGGGGCCTGCTTCAATCCATACAAGACTTTCTTAAACCTACACACATGAGACTCCCTCTCATGCACCTCAAAGCCCTGTGGATGCTCAATGTACACCTCCTCCTGTATAATCCATTGAGAAAGTCGGTCTTCACATCCGTCTAGTTAATCTTCCAACCCATCTTAGTTGTTATAGATATCACTGCTCTAATGGAGGTATAATGAGCAAGTGGTGTGAAAGTCTCTTCATAATCAACTCCCTCTACCTGTGAAAACCCCCGCGCCACAAAACGAGATTTGAACTTCTCCATGCTACTATTTGCAGCATGTTTAATCTTGTAGAGCCACTGAAGTCACCACTGACTTCCCCTCGGGTCTCGGCACTACCTCCCACACATCATTCTTCAAGATGGAGGCGTACTCCTCCACCATGGCATCCCTCCAGATCTACTGACTAGTGGCCTCCTCATAACTAGATGGCTCTATCTCCACAACATCCGCCACATAGCCACCCAACCTCTCTGGTGATCTGCTCTCCCTCACTGGCCACTTGGGTTTCCGCACTACCTCCTGAACTTCCTTCAGGGTCTCCCAAAGCCATTTGGGCTTCCTCTTCCCTGTAGTAGCATCGACCCTCCTCAACTGATATGTGAAAATCCTCAACTGGAGCCTCCCCTCCTGACGAGGAAGGCCCTCTTGTGGTCTGTGGTAAACCTATACTCTGAGATCATATGCCGGTGATACTGGACTCTATGAACCTGTCACCCTAGAAGTAGGTAATCCTCCTGACCCTAGTGTACCACTAGAAGATCCTGATATCTATGATTGTGGCCCGCTGCTGAGGAAACTACTCTACGCAATCAATCTCCTAAGACCTCCTCAAGGCCCTCTCCTTCTCAAATCTCACATCCCGCCTCAGGATAACTTTCCTCTACACAAGAATGTATATACTGTAGGCCCTGTTGGTCTCACTGTAATCCACAAAGATACCCTTATCTGCAGTGGGTTCCAACTTCGTCCTCTTCTCCTCGGGGACGTGTGAATATGTAAGGCACCCAAAGATCTTGATGTGCCCAATCTCAAGGTTCTTCCTAGAAAAGGCCTCCTTGGGAGTCTTACTCCCCAAGACTCTATATGGGCTCATGTTTTGCAGATACATTGCAAAGTTACATACCTCGGCCCCTAAAAAGAAAGGTAGCCTCTAATCATGCAGCATAGCTCTAGTTGCATCCACTATGGCCCTGTTCTTCCTCTCTGCCACCCCATTTTGCTGGGGGATTATAAGGCACTATGTACTCCCTCTTGATGCTTGCACTACTATAGAACTCCTTCATCTCCTTGGAGGTATACTCACCCCCATTGTCTAATCTCAAAACCTTGATCTTCTTCCCCATCTAGTTCTCCACAAGAGCCTTAAACTTGTGGAACCTCTTGAAGACCTTATCCTTGGTCTTCAAAAAGAAAATCCAAGTCTTCCTGGAGTAGTCATCAATGAAGGTTACATAGTACTCACATCCGCTCAATGATACATGAGACATAATGTTGGAAATAATACATATAATGATAATGCATCTTAGTCTTCATGATCCCGATCCATCAACCTTCATTAACCGCATAGGTGCACCCTTGGTTCAGATCAAGCAAAGCATCACAAACCCATAACCAGCGTACTAGATCTCACACTTCATCAGATATTCATTCCTTGAATACTTGCACTTTGGCCTAATGATCTTCTTCTCCTTATATAGGTTTAGACCTCTCTCAATACCATGGTCCAAAACCACGTAGGACCAATACCTTGGACCCAATATCTGGGGTCAATACCTCGAACCAAATACCACAGACCAAAACTTAGTTTTCTGACATGTATGGGCCTTTCCTTCTGTGAAAGTGTGTCTGTACATTATACGTGCCTTTGTATATAATGAACCTGCGTGTATACACTACTTGGTATATAGTGAACCTACGCAGTGTTGATAATATCGGCGATAAATATCAGAGGTATTCGAAAATATCGCGATATTTTTGGCAAAACGATATATCGCCGAATAAATATCGCGATATTTTTAAAATATCGACAAAATATTGCGATATTTTGAAAATATCAGCAAAATATCACCATATTTTGAAAATATTGGCTACGTTTAAAAATCTGAAAACTAAACAAAACAAAAAAACAACAACAACAAAAAAAATGATTTTTATGCTTTTCGATATTACCGATATTTTGCCGATAAGATGTTTTCTAGACCCTGGCTGATACTTTGCCAATACCGATATTATCAACACTGAACCTGCGTATATACGCGACTTGGTATATAATGAACCTGCGTATACCTTTCTTTCTTCATTCTGTGAGTCTGAACTGTGATCTGTCATCTGAGTGAGTTGCCATCAAGGACAACACTTGAGTCATACATGTATCATAATGCCAACACATAGGACCACAAACATCAAAGTGTACCAAGTGTAGGATACCTGCAGCTCTATTATCACTGCTCGGGAAAAGTGTCTTAGTGTACTTTCCCAAAGCACACCCCCTACACACATCATGATGCTCAATGTTGAGCTCAAGTAAACCAGTAACCATCTTCCTTAGCATCCTAAATGTTTCACAGTGCAAGTGGGCCATCCTCCTGTGCCATATCTCAGATAACTCATTGTTGTTGGTTTGCGCCACCAAGGCTCTAGTAGGCTGAAACATAAACCTACATAGCCTCCCATTGCAGACTCCAATCATTATAGCAGACTCGATACTAGATCCCTTAGGATCTATGAGCACATGTCCTCCTCAGAACAACACTGCATGCTCCCTATCCTCAATACTAGAGACTGAAATCAAGTTCTTCTTCCATCATGGAACATAGAGAACATCCATCACTTTCAAAGGAGGTAATGAATCCCTCTAAAAGGATAGTGTCTCCAATCCTGCTGCTTTGAACTTGGAGTTATCTCCAAGCACAACTTCCAAATCAATATCATCCTATATGAGACTCGTGAAGTGCTCTCCCACTCCAGTCATATGGCAAGAAGGTCCACTGTCTACAAACCATACACCGGATGATGTGACATGAATGGAAAGACTCATCACTAACGCAAACTCTGTGTCAAATTTGGAGGTGAACTCATCCACCTCTACTAAAGTTGCAGCTCCCTTCTTCTTCCCCTCTTGTTGGGACACTGAATAGCATAGCGATCCAACTTCCCACAGGCAAAGCATTTCACTTTGCTCATGTCCTTCTCCTTGGCCTTCTACTTCCCTTTTTGTTGCTTAGCCCCACTAGAAGACCCCTTCTTGGCCTTCTTCTTTCCCTTAGCTGCAAAGGAAACATTTTCCTCCTCATCGCTCCCACCAGGCTGACTACCACTCTTGGCACTCCTCCTGGTCTCCTCTTGGATGAAAGCATCCCACTTCCTCATCTGTTCTGGAAAATTCTCTCTGGCCACTATGGTATCTATGAATCTATCCCATTGTTTGGGAAAACCATCTAGTCTCATCCTAACCAACTCGTCCTCAAGGATAGCCTCTCCCACTATAACCAACTCATCTCTCACCTGAGTGAGCTTGGTGAGGCATGAGGTCATCGTGTCGGTCTTGATCACCTTGTTGTTTCTTAGCTTCTACCTCAACAGCATCTTCCTATTCTCATTGGAACTTCCATGTAGCATGACTAGGGACTCCCACATCTCATAGGCAAACTTCTTCCTGGTAACATGCGGGAATAAGTAGTCTCTAATGGCATCAAGAATGATTCTCTTTACTTTTACATTTTTCTTGTTGAAATCAATCAACTAAGCAGGAGTCGTAGGAGGTTGCACGACATTCTCCATAACGTCCCATACCTCCAACTCCTTAAACAAAAGCATCATCCTCTCCTTCTAGGGGCCAAAGTTTTTTGCCCCTGCCAATCTTTGCTACGCCCTTATACCAATAGCCATGACTCTCCAAATCAACACCAAGCAATCAAATCTATCACAAATCTGTCACACAGTAAGTCTACCTCCTTGTCAACCAACAATCCTTTGGTTTTCTAGAGGTGTTTTAGGCTTGTCTTCTCCATGTTTTAGCAGAAGGTGCTTGCTGGTCTAATATATCAGTTCATGTTTTCCTCAGATCTGAAGCTTCCTTTCTCAGATCTGGAGCTTCCCAAACTCGAATACCATGTAGAAATTTCACTGCCTGTAGCCCCACCCTAGTTTTAAGTTTTTGCAAGTGGTTTAATGTCCAAACCCGGCATGTACATATAGTTGTTATATGATATTAAATGCATTCAACTTAAAACACTGAGGCTACTTCTACCATCTAGACATTTCAGCATTCAACACAAAGAACACAAATATTTTTGGTCTAATGACCCTGGAAAAACCCACAAGGGGAAAACCAATCTTCAAAGAAGATTTTATTTGCTTCTAGGAAAATTAATTACACAGCAAAAACATAGTACTTATCTCCCCTTTTTCCAAGCTAATGTCACTATTCAGCAATTCCTTGAAATTCATGCACCACAAGAAACTAACAACAGTAATTAATGCACTATCCATTTACTGATGCTGCCTCAATTTTCTCGCTGAAGCTAGACAAAAAATACCTAAAAAATGTGCCTGTAGCTACTGTTGATTTCTCCTGAAATTCATGTGAATCTCTGACACTTCAAAATCTGTGCACTGAAATGTTGATTGGGACCTCGAAATTCATGCCCAATGTGAAAATTTTCAAGCCTAATTGCAGCAACTGGAAATTTATTCTTCTAACTGTAAATTAATTATGCAGTTTATTTGCTATGGCAAACAACAAATAAATCACACTACAATTTTCACCATAAAAAATACTACGAAAAATAAAATGTTGGAAACTAAGAAAATGTTAGCACACACACATGAAAAATCACAGTTATTTTTGGATAATTGCCCCCTTGAAAAACCCAAAGTGGGAAAACCAGTAAAACAACCAAGGGTTTTTATTATTACGCAGTAGTGAAATTTTGAGTACAACTAGATGTCCAAAATTGGAAATCCTCTACAAGATAATCTAGTCACAAAATTTAGTGAGACAATTCTTGCCTCACCCGACACTCATCCAACTCCAAATACTGGCACAAACTGGGCTACCCGAACCCCTGTGTCAGCCTTTTGCGCAAATGTCGTGTGGTCCCTCACACAAATTGTCTGGAAGCTACTCTAATCAAATTGTCCTGCCCAACTCAGCCCCTAAGAATGACTAGCTAGCCTTTTCGGAAATTCTCCGGCCTCCAGCAACTTAATCGACCATCACTCAAGCTAAATCGAACTCTTCCTATGAAGCTACTTGTGCAATCCCTGCGCAACGTCTGGCCTCTGAACTGCCTCTGATGAAGTCATTATGTATGTCTTTGTTGACGAAATCGCTTCTCTGGCACTCCAGAACCCCTGTCCAACCTTTGGAACTGGAAACGATTTTTCCTCTAGCTAAATCGAGTTGCACTTTTGAAGCAACTGTGCAGTCCTTTGCGCTACCTCACTAGGAATAACTTGGCCTCCTTGCTGCTGCCTCTCCGAATATGGAAAACTTCCTCTAGATCACTGTCTCTGCCCCTCACTGTCTCTGTTTCGATCTCTAGCTCTCTGGCAACTGTTGTTGCTCTCTGGAAATTGATCTACCAAGGAAATCGAATTGCTGAAGTGTATTCTCCATCACCACATCAATCCCTTCTTATATCTTCCTGTTTGGACTCCAACGACATAGATTAAATCTCAATTGATGGTTCAGATCATTTTTCGATCAATCCATGTGTTTCTAGAGAATTTTCATCTTGACTTAATTAATTTTGATTAATTAACCAATTTTCCTACGTTTAGACTTAGTAAACATTCAAAAAATAGGCTAATAATCTAATTAAGTCATCTCTAGGTGGTATTTCCATAAACAATATATGGGTTTTGGATATCTCATGTATTCTAGCTTCTCCGCCAAATTTTGTGGCTAGAACACATCCGATGCTACAAAAACTAACATTTGAGGCCCTACGTCACCTGTTAGGCCTCCAACGTCAGCCTTTTAGGGCCTTAGGAGGCTAGCGTAACCCCTAGAGGCCTCGACCTGCCTCCTTGCCCTTGGCTGTGGGCTTTTAAGGCCTTTTTGGGCCTAGCCATAAGCCTAGAGGGCTTCAAACTTCCCTCTAAACCCTAGATGACAGCCCTAAGGGATTGTCGTGGGCATTTCCTGCCCTATTTCACTCTCAGCCTCCTCTGTTCAGCCCTTTGATGCCTCATCCACCCTCTCTGCCTCCTCTTTGGCACCTGCATCACCCTCTTTAGCCTCTTCGCTTAGCCACTAGGCCTCTAAGGCCTTTCCCTCCCCAATGCTATTGCTAACCCTACTAGGCCTAGTGTTGGCCTTTGTTGGCCCTAATTTACCTCTCCTCTACCCCTGGTTGATCTCTGAAATTTTTGAACTGAATAATGGTGGGTTTTATAGGGAGAAATTAGCTCAAGTTTGGTGTTTTCAGGTGCCAAGTCCATTGGAAAAATTTTGGCAACTTGGGCAAGCAATCTTCAAGGCCCTTGGCCTAGGGTTTGATCTCTAAACCCTCATTTTCTTCATTTTTTTGCTACAGCTGTGATAAATCTTTCATAACAGTGATAAAATTCATTTTTAAATGCCCTAAAATCACATCTAAGTGACCTAAACACATTAATAAATTCATGGTAAAAATCTGAAAGTCATTGGGTGATTTTGGCATCATTTTTGGGCATAAATCTTGCTGATCTATTGACTAAATATCTCTGCATAACCAGTGAAATCAGATCTGATATATTTCTGAAGAACACATTTAAGAGGCATAAAATTGATTGGTGTGATATCTAGAACATTGTCATAGCATCTAGGCATCTTGAGCATTAATGTTTTTGACATAAATCTTCAAATTTTGGTCACTGATATCTCTGCATAAAAGTGTAATCAGATCTGACATAAATTCTGAAACCATATCATAAGGGGCTAAAGAATCAAAGTTTTAACTGGATAAGCTTGTTTGGGTATTTGGGAATTATTGGACACTTTTGGGCACACACTCTCACATTAATTGCTCACTGTTTGCACTCTTTTCTTACTGTTGTAATAAGTCCTGTTAAATCTGATATATCACTGAATATTACATCATAAGAAGGTTGGCTAGCTCACATAATCACTTGGAAAGTCATTTAGCATCTCATTGATCATATTTGGTTCTTACATGCTTGTCATTTCTTGGATCTAGAGTGATTTACTTACTGCTGTCCTAAAGTTTAATAAGTGCTCATTTCACTAGTGATTCTAAGTGCTATTGTGAAGCAGCTCGTCTTAACTTTGGTTATTTGAAAGCTAACATTTGTTTGTTTACTTGTAAGCTCATTCATAGCCTCTAAGAATCATTAATTTTGCACTAAGTGAAGCACTCACACATCGCATCTAAGCTCTAATCTTGTTGAATGGTTTATGTTACTTTGAGCATTGAAGTTTCATTGGAGTAGCTCTTTCCTTCTTAAGTCTCTTGGCGTCTAATTGGCATTATTGTGTTGAGCATCTAATTGTTTAAACACTGCTAAGGAAATCATTGGATAATTGCTAAACACATAATTTTGTTTTTCCATCACATCCTAAGAAGCTTTGATAGTTGTATTGTCTATCTTAAGCATTGACATCTTGAGAGTTATTGATTCTATGTCAACATCTCCTAATATTGGCATAAGATCATCATTGGCATTTACTTTCTTTAAATATTTTTAATTATTGCAGTAATTGTCATCATTGGATAAGTGTTTTAAACTTTTAAATTGTTGTCATTGATTGAGCATTTAAGTTTATCTTTGGATTGTTTAATATTGGCACAGTCTTTCCATTCATTGTCAAGTACTCTTGTCATTAAAGATTAATCTTAACTTAAGTACTTAAACATAAAACAATCTTAACCTACGAAGCCACTCATCCACCTTGCATAAGCATTCTAAGTCTAGATGCACTGATAATTAACTTCCGAGCATAAGCTTGGTTGATAGACTTCTAGGATTCAACACCTTTCTTGTGGTTAACGCAGTGACCTGTATTTGTTAGAGCCACAGTCTCTGCAGTGCTGGAGGCATTGGGTGGTTGGAACGCAAGGGGAGGTATCTTTAATCAAGCCTTTGCTTGCTTCCCGTTGGCTTCCATCCCACAACCTACTCTAAAGACTAGTTCCAATACAGTTAAGAGGAAAGTCATACTTAGAATAAGCATATAACTAAAAGTAACCAAGTTTCTTGCATCACACCTAGTTCTTCGAATTTGCATAGCATATAGGTTAGTGAAACATCTAAGCAACGGTTGTCCATCCAGTTACTTAGTCTATAATTAATAACAAGCGAGAAATTGACTCCATAAAGCACTAGTCTCAAATTTGAATTTAATCTAATCCTTAAATCTTGCTTAAATTAACAAAGTAGTTAGGTCACTCAATCGTGTCTCTCGGACTCATTGGTTGCCAACTTGTCCTTCATCTTCACATTTCCAAAGAGACTACCCCCCATAGCCTACTGATGGGAGACAACTAAAACGGAGAGGTATGGGATCAGAGTGACAGCGCCAGACATGATTCGTTGTCACAGTGCCTATACAATATAAGTGACAAAAACCCCCAAAGATCGCTTTTAAGACCTTGAACCAAGGGATTCTCAATTCTGGTCCATCAATGCAATTTTCAAGATTTGACCTAAAGTTTCCAAATTTTGCTTTTCCCATTCCGAAAAATCAAAAGTAACGCAATAGCTATAAGGATCCATTCTGGACTATGTCTGCATCCTAGAGTCAAGAAACTAGGTGATAACATTAAATGGATTCAATATATGCATTGTATTCAATTGATTGAAATCAACCAAAACATGTTCTTTGCACCCAAATGACAGATCATCTCATTACAATCCCTGTCAACCTATCCTAACACCCTAGAACAAAACAAGGTCCTTGCACCCAAATGACACATCATCTCATTACATTTCCTATCAACCTATCCTAACACCCTAGGTTAGTCAAGCAATTAAATTTGAAGTATGGCCCCCAAAAGTCTTTTGTTAATTATCAAAGGACACAAAGAAGTGTTCAAAAGTCCTTATCACTAAAATTTACACGTTTTCCAATTAGAGTGATTTTTCTTTATTTTTCTCCCTAGCCTTCTAAGTATTAAAATAAATAAAATAAAAAAATACCTAATTTTTAACACATTTTGTAATTTTCTCACAATTTCTATGTAAAGCAATACAATAAGAAGACAAGAATGAGTCTAAAAATTCCAATGAATCAACACAAATGTTTTCCATTTGTAAAGATGGCTAATGGAAATTATTTCTTACTAATGACGATGAAAACTAATGTTTAGGAGAAATTTAGGATGACTACTTTTTTCTGAAGAAATACAATCCCTCATTTGCTCAAAGCTCATATATTAAGCATTCCAAATGAGGGCATTAGTACCCAGACGGAAGATGGTAGTAACCACCAATCGAAATACCCATTGGCTAATGGAAATTTTTTCTTACTAATGAAGACGAAAACTAATGTTTACGAGAAATTTAGGATGACTACTTTTTTCCGAAGAAATACAATCCCTCACTTGCTCAAGCTCATGTATTAAGCATTCCATATGAGGACACTAGTACCCAGACAGAAGATGGTAGTAACCACCAATCGAAATACCCGCTGGTAACCCCAAAGGGCTCAATGGGATTTGATCCTGAGACATCCATGAACTTTTCAACAAGAGCATCTACCAATTGAGCTAACTTTTGGGGGTCCTTTAAGACAATTATATTATCACTTGGAACCAAAAAATAACACCTCAATAGAAGGTTACACTGTACATCTTTTTAGAATGCTTAAGATGTTTGCCAGGATAGAAAAGAAGTTGCCAATGAAAGAGAATATATGATAATATCTTTGAAATGTTATATGTATGAACAACTTTCAAATATTTGAATAGAATCTACGCAGATATTGAAGATTTGGAATTTTTTCTATCTAATTGAAAGAAATGTTCATATCTGTGGTAATCTGACGAAAGACTCAACAAGATTTTCCCAGTGTTCCACGGGGTCACATCCCCCCACCTGAGGGTCGAGTTTCCTAGCTCCCTCGAGCTCCAAGGACTTGGGGACGAGAGGGGGGCGTTCCCCATGCTCCCAAAAAACAAGGTACGCGAGGAAACTTGAAAGGGGTCGTTTCCTCCATTTTTGGGGTCATTTCCTCCAAGTGGGGTCGTTTCTTAGGCGAAAGGGGCCTTAAGGGTTCTTAAGGGATCTTGAGGGGTCGTTTCCCTAGAAAAAAATCGCAATTTTTTTATGAAACAAAAAAAATCGTAATTTTTAATATTTGTTGACCGACTATGAAGGGTTTACATTATGTTCATTTTCTGTTTACTCCTTTGTTGAATTGAACACTGCCGCCATCACCAATTTTTTTTATGAAACAAAAAAATTGCAATTTTTAATTTTTGTTGACCGACCGGGAAGGGTTTACATTATGTTAATTTCACATTTCATTTTCTGTTTGCTCCTTTGTTGAATTGAACACTACCACCATCGCCAAGCGGCCTTCTATCTACTCCTTCGTTGAACTTAACGCTGTAGCTGATGTATCAGACTTGACTTTTATATTATTCAATATTCAATGTTCATAGTTGGAAGTGGAACATCAATATGGTTTAAAGTTTAAAGTTTAAAGTTTAAAACTTTAAACATGTATAATTTTATAATTTATTTTCATTGTGCATTGTTAGTAAGTTAGTAGACTAGTAGTTACACTATACAGTTACAAAATTACATGTTTGATGTATGATTATAATTTATATGATAATGATGTATGATCATGCTTTTCGTTTTAAATTTGTTTCAATTATATGATTCCTCAATTTATATTTTATATTTATAAGGTTTTAAGACCTCGACTTCCTCCCACGTTTCCTAAAAATTGGTGGGGAGCTTTTGCATAGGCCGCTCCTGCATATCCCCGCTCCCTCGCCTCCTCGTCCCCGAAACTTGGTGGAACATTGGATTTTCCTCTATATTGCTCAATCTTTAGTTTAGAAAAACACAATTTTCCATATAGCATGTCACACTTTGTTGGCCAATTAGCTCTATACTTCCTTGACAACTCAACAAAAGACAGTTTCTTTTGTCAAATATGATAGGGGTCCACCCTAACAGGTTAAGAACATTATTTCGTTTTAAAGGAACCTAGATTACCAATTGATGGCAGGTTTGCTTTGGAGTCGAATAAAAATATAGTCTAGTGGTGCATTTTTACAAAATTATGATATCTTCATTATAGAAAATAAAACTCTACCTGCAAGTCTAGTACAATGAGGGGAATCATAACTGCTGCCATGGTTAGCTTGAGTTCAAGCTAAAATCCATTAAATCATGTCATGAGACTGAAAGACAACAGTACAGCCTGGAAATGTACGCTAAATATCCTTTACATCATGCATTCTTAGAAGTACCACACAAAGTAATTTTATATTTGACATTATTTCATTGTAATATTCAAGCTCGTCTATACATGGTTGAGGGCCAAAGCAACTTCTAGGTCATGGTCCTAGCCAACACACCAGATTTAGCATGAGAAACCCCCTTGCTTTAAATAATATACCTTGACAAATTTGATGATAATATACCTTGACAAATTTGATGTTTTAACTTTTTTTAAGGCATTTTCCACTTTAGTTTATCAACAAAAATTGCCACTTAACATAAAAATTAATAATATTACTTTGCAATAACCACTAACTCAACAGTACTTGCCAGCAGAATGATGTGCAAACATCAGCAAAACAACTTCATCTCAAGTTACCAGTCTTTGGAAATTGATCCTTTTCCATATGATATTCAACCAAAATGCATTATAAAAACTTTATATTTTCAAATATCACATCATCAGTAGGAATGTCCTGATACAGGAAAACATAAAGGTTTGGTTGCAGCCAGGCATGTCACTGGATAATATAGTATTATGTTTGAAACGAGGATGCCCATCCTACATTAGCATTGCATCCTGTTTATTTTGGGCTGCTTATCATTGAAAGAATCCGAATTTTGTAAAATTGAAATAAAGGATTCGAATACATGGCTTGAGACTAATCGAAATGCTGGAAAATAAAGATGTTCAATGTGATAGACCGATTGCAGAGTGTTCCGCTAATTTGGACTAATACTGATCCCCTTTCTTCAATGTGATCTGTTCTTCCCAACTATTCTCTTAGGTATTACTAATTTTATGGTCAACTGGATTCATCTCAGTGGTTGGAAGGAATGATTATTACCCTCCCCACCTAGGTTCAATTCAGGCAAGTAATATGTTGAACTCATATCAAGTATATTAATATAATGACTTTGTGCCTTGTTATTGAATGGTCTTGTGTATATTAATATAATGGATTTCTGCCTTGTTATTAAATGGCCTTGAGCCCAGGACAATATCTTACCTTGCATATATGGTGGAGGATAGAATACTTTGTTACATAGTAAAAAAAAAAAGTATTACTAAAAACTTATAAGTATTACTAGTTTTGTTCCTTTCACTAGGAGTATTTCGGTCCTAAATATTTAGGAGTGCTTCTTCTTCTTCATCCTTCGCTTGACCTGAAGGCCTTAGCAGCCCATGCAACTCTCCAAAGAACATTATTCAACAGGCCCGTGGGGTTGATATCTATACCATTGACTCGGATGATTACGACTAACTACCTCCTCCGAGACACTTGGTACCGAGACACTTGGTATTGACATAAAATCTCGACCATTAACTACGCTAATGAGGAGAGATAACTCCCCTACCCCTTCTGGGAGTTGCATCTTCACTGGCTGTCCTTCACTTTCTAGAACTTTCCTTCCTAGGATATCTTACCTGTACATATATGTTATGATTTTCATTTCATGATGCTTTTGAAATTTGTACTCATTTTTCTTTTTCATTTCATTTCATTTTAAGGAATATATATTGCTTTTGCACCCCACTTCTTTGCTTGGCTATTATTGCAAGTTATAGTCCTCAACACTTAGTCCCTTTGACCTATTTTAGAATGGGCTAATCAAACTACAGTTTTTCTTTCATTAGTTAAACGCCTCTAAATATCCCTTTTTGCTTGGCTGGTTGCTGTTAGTAGTCACTAGTCCCATTTTACTATTTTGATCTCTCGTGGAGATGAATACAAATTTAAATTCCATTGGTTAAACCCTTTTGTTTTTCTTTCTAGTTGTTTATTTTTCATATCGGAGATGCCCAAGGTTCTCTTGGTTATACTCTTGATGCCCACCTTTTGCTATTTACACGGTCGAATATATGTATGTACTGGCACAAAATATTCTCTACGAATAGAAAAGCTCGACTATAAATCAATTGGTAAAGAAATTAGTTAAATAACAAGCGCGCCTGATAAGCAAGACTTAGGTTTGAGCTCTGAGCTTCACCGGAGCAAAATCAAAACCCGTGAAAACAATGTAAATCAGCAAACAGGAACAAGAACAAGAAACACAAATGACATTTCAAGCTGTGAACAGACAGGAAGCGGAAAGCATGAGCAATTTAAAGATGGGAAACTTACCTGAAATGGCGAGTGCAAATCCACATCCACCACTGCACGGCTCGTTCCAGGGTTCTTGCGTGGTCGAGTGAGGGACAGGCGTGGGCAACAACAATGGTGCCCTTTGCTGAGACACAGCGGGGAGATATCCCCACATGAATAACTCAGTCCCCTCTAAATTCTTACCTTTCTCTTTGATTTCTTCTTTGTTGAGCATTGCCAGTGTTCAAGAACCAGTAATGCCCCAAACCGTAAGGCTAAACCTTAAAAATAAAACACTTATACAATATATTCTGCGCTTAAAAGAACCTCCGAAAGCGTAAATGGCCACAAAATCTTCTCCGCGGAACAAAATGCGTATTTCAGAAAGGACCAAACCATAGAAATAGACAATCACCGAAGGCGGTAAGAGAAAGTTGCAGAGAAGTCAAGAGTTTCGAATCCCGCCGAGTCGATTCCAAACTTCGTTTCAGGCATTTGAAATGAACCGAGCTCTGATTTCTTAAATTTTACTGGAAGAAGAGTTTTGGTTCAATAGCGAGAAAATAGTAAGAAAGACAGTCTTTAACAAGAATAACAGGGCCTCAAACCTCTCTGGGTGCAAACTTTTTTCCTAACGATGGCACCATCCACGTGGCAGTGGTCCACGTGGTAGGGTGGAGTCGGGTCAAAGGCTTGAAGAACTGTGACACATGGCACTGTGTGAACCTCTAGAATACTCGGGAGGTCCCGCAGGCCTCGCAATTGCCTGCCCACCACAAGCAAAATGCAGGCGATCCCGGTTACGGCAGAAGCTTCGGGAAGGCCGCTTGGTTGCATGTAGTAGCGCCACGTAGCGGTCCTCACAGCCGTCCGATTTTCAAATAATTTTTAATTTTTAATTTTTTATTGCCGTACGTTAAATTTGGGGTTTGGGGACGACCCTGGCCTACCAAGATGTGTGGTGGTAGTTACAGGACGTGTGGTAACATTTCGTTTGTGGTTGTGATTTATTTGAGGTCTGTGTGCAGGAGAAATTATATAAAATTTATATTTTTATATATAGTTTAAAACAAAAAGTTTATTATAAATCATTTTTGGTTATTTTTTATTATATTTTTTTATTTAAAAAAATTAATTATTAAATTGATTATAGAAGTATATTTTAATTTATTTATTTTGAAATTGTGTGAAACAAGTAGGTATTTTTATAAAAAAACTATTGTATTAATATTATAAAAAAACTATTGTATTAATATTTAAATTGGTTTTAGGTTTATAAGAGATTTATTTTCTTTTAAATCAAGGAAGAAAAATTTATACGTATTTGTATTAAGGAAAAAAAAAAGGGACTTATATATATGAACCACATTTTGGCATTATATTGTGAGACTTAAAGAAAAAAAGGGGTTATATATGAATGACATTTGGGCATTATATTGTGAAATTTATCACTGATTTTATTAATATTATAGTGTTATTATTTTATTTTAGAATGTGAGGTTTTCAAAGACAATAGGGAATGTTATGCAGATATGTTGGCATCTAGTTCTTGGGATAATCTATTTAGCAAGGGGTTTGTCGAGAAGCTCAGAACATTTATTGTGAAGTTTCACAGAAAAAGAGCTGAATACATCAAGCAGATGAAGAAGCAATCTGTCCTATAGGCTATCATTAGCCTCGTGGATGTTAAAATAATTTCTTTCTTTCTTTCTTTCTTTCTTTCTTTAGAAATTTAAAATATGTCCAAAAATATGGCTAATATAAAAAAGTCAACTTATACTAATCATTATAAGAAGCATAAGTTTATGAAATACTCCATACATGTAAGCAAATCATCAACATCATAAAAAGGAGCTCAACTAAATGGGCTTTTGCAAATTCTTTGAAGTTTGACCTGATAGAATGCAGATAAATTGATCTCCCCCATTCAATATGTATGTCCCTGTTTCAAGAGTGCATCAATGGTGTTGTTTTGTTGCATGTATATATGGGGAAATGTCACTTTATTGAAAATCCCAATCAACATTATGATTTTGTGCATCCAGTTGATATGCATAAGAGGTTCAAGGGAGGACTTTCATTCACCCAATCAATAGCAGCCTTGGAATCCCCGAAAACATTCAATGTCTCAATAGATAGCCATCTAATGCAAAATAATAGGCCCTATAGAGCAATGATCTCAACCCTGTTGTTTGTCCTTGTACCATTGTTCCAACTAAAAAGATAATAAAGATCCGGATTTATGACAATATACACCCCATTGCCGCATATATTTAGATGAGTTGCCCCATCAAAAAAACCAACAAGATAATTGCCCCAACAATTGTTTGGATGAATGTATCGCTAAAAACCCTTTTGTGCCACAAGTCCATATTCATTGAAATATGCACAAACACTATTGCAAATTTTCTTTTATGTCATAAGGAATATTTTCCAAAATGTAGGCATTCCTGCACCTCAAGATGCCCCGAAAAAATAAAAAAAGGAAGTGTTCTAATTTCTTTATATTTCGTCTTCCAAACCAGAAGGCATTCCTTAATAGATTTATTATCCCAAACCACATTGATGTATAAACTTTGTAATACATGTATCCAAATGGCCACGACACAAGGGCACTTTAGAAATAAATGGATGGCATTTTAATTATTTCACCAGCACATAATACATTTGTCAAGACCAATGAAGCCCTGCCGGCACAATTCTCCCGTGTTAAAATCTTATTTTATTTTTCCAAACCAACTATCTGAAACATTTGAGTTTTAGGGGCATACTCCATGACCATATTTTCCTATACCACAATCTATCCATCATGCCTTGTTGAGCAAGAGAAATATACATATAGATATCCTCAACAAAGATCATTCCCTATACTTATTTTCCATCCCATTTGAAAGAATCAGCCTTGTCCATTAATGTGATGCCCACCAGATATAAATTAACCACATGCTTGTCCCATATCTCTACGAATTCTCCAATTAATCCCAAATCTCAAGAGCTTATCCAAGTAGGATATAGATAAATAGGATCATAGGCAATTTGGATTTGATTTAGGAAATATATACGCTTGTTATGGAGGTACCTAATAATAGAAATAGGCAGAGTATGGTTGCCCAAAAACTGTTGATCGGGTCCAAACCAATTTCCACCGCAACGCCTAATCAAATCTCCCAATGAAAATTACCAAACAGCCAATATTTCATTTTCATGAAACAATTCCAGATATATGAGACATTACACAAAGCCTTAGCCCTATACTTGATCCATTCATGAAGTGCTTGATTTTTAAGACATTTTTCTTTGATAATTTGTTACCAAAGTCCATATCCAAATATTTCACAGCATAAGCTCTTTACAACCAAAGCCCAACCAAATTTCTCAATATCATTTTTAGATATGATTAAGTGTAGGTTTTAATATTTTGATGCTTGCACATTTTTTTGTTTAATTGGAAATTTATAAAATTATATAGTTTAAAGGTTTTGGTTTTTTTTAAGTTAGGCACTTTGCATTATGTTAAAAAAAAAAAAAAAATGGTCTACTACTAGTTTCTCTTCAGGGAAACTATATCTGTAACATTAATTCAGAGTTTTGAGGTTGCTAAGACATTGTCTAACTAGAGCATCTTGTAAATATAAACTTATAAAAATTGGTTGGCTCTGCTAGACCTTGACATACATCGACATGAGAAGACAAAAAAGACTACTTGTGTTGCATGAAAAAAAATAATAGAGAGTCATAACAACTATTGGGTAGGATCTCCAGGAATATGTGATGGTTGGTAACTACCCTCATCTGATGAGAAGGAGATCTTGCTTGATCTCATGGTTAGAATGGTCAACTTGTGTCCAATATTGTCATTTTTTTCGTCCAACTCTGCAATTTGATAGAATCCTCCTGTTGAGTCTTCCTTTACCTCCCTGTGCCACTTGCAATATTCAAATGGTGTTTAACCTTGTGCCAACTGCGTGCCATGATCAATGAAGTGATGGGAGTGCATGCAAAGTTCCAAGTATAGTGGGAGTCACAACCCCCTTTCATGTGAATTGGCATCATATCAACGCAGGAAGGGAGAACGCTCGCTCTTAGGCACCCTGCTTGGGGGATAAGGTCCATTGTAGCTATATCTTGACAGCGAGTTCAAACTGATTCTGGAATGTTCTTACTCCAATCCAAGTCAAGGGGATGAGATGTTATGTTGTGACCAAAATTGGGTAGCTTGTCATCCAATTTGTTTCCTTCTCTAAAACATGGGAGAGGAGGGGAGTTATGATTTTTACCGGGATTTTTTTGGTATTACCTATTCAAGCTTCCAATATCCAACTCTTAAATATTTTGGAAGGATTTGATCCACATTGGATTTTGCTAAAGATATTAATGATGGTCTTGGAATCTCCTTCAATAATAAGTGTGTGAAATTGTTTGGGGATAACAATTGAGAGACCATACTCTAGTGCCCAAATTTCATCAACATTACTAGTGTTTAGGCCCATGGCACTTGCATAAACATGTAAAGTTTGCCCATTTGTGTTATTAAAGGCTCCACCATAACTAGCTTGACTTGGATTTCCTTTCGAGGCCTCATCAAAGTTAAGTTTAATGATGTCCCTCAGAGGGGCAGACCAGAAGGAAGGGAAGAAATTGGGGACAGAAGGAGTCTACCATAAGGAATAGGGGGAGAGACCCATTTTGGTTAGAATGATTTTTCCAGGTTGATTGCATTCCTAATCTTTGGAGGACCAAGGAAGAGAAGGAATTGTTTCCCTTATTTTCCTTAGGATATCTTGCTAAATAAAGTTTGTGGAGGCTTTGATATTCTTAAATGTTCATTTGTTACACGTCATCCAAATCTCTAATAGGATGAATCCAGGGATGGGTTTCCATGCTTTGTTAACAATGGGATTAGTAAAAGGGGAGTCACGCTAGAATTGTAGAGTGGAGAGGACATTATTTTGTGTTATGTTGGTCTCTCAAAAGAGCATAGCAAGGTGGCCCTAGATAGAAGTAGAGAAGCTACAATTGCTAGATGATTATTGACATTTTTTGAATTGGAGAAACAAAGAAGAGAGATTAAGGAGCCTTGAAAACCGTGCCTTTGAAGCTTGTCCCATGTCAAAGTTTTGTTCCATAATATAAGCCACATAAAAAGTGTGATTTTGGGCTAGTGTTTGAGATTATATTTTATTCCATTTGCCTTTATCATCCTCATTGTTGTTTCTTGTGAGAATATTACAAGTTTCAAAGAGGTCAAAATTGCATGAAGGATGATAATCCCAACAAAGAATATCATTGCCCTCTTGAACTAAAAATTTCCCATTTGATAATTCTTGCTTGATAATTGTGCTTTTGTTTTGGAAGGGAGGCTCAATCCATTCCCTACATGACTTCCAACATACCATTCAGAAGTTCAATGGGATGAATCCTAGTAATGTGCAATTAAGATTTGGCCCCTAGAGATGAGGTGGTTGCGCAAAGTAGTTTATTTTTAGTTAATTTTGGCCACTTATGTCATGAATCATCCCAAAATAATGCATTGTTCTCGTTTTTGACTTCCCAAATACTACACTTATGGACAAGATGTTTGTTGCTCCAAGTAACATTCCATATATGAGAACCCCTAATGTTGCTTATCATTCTAATGAGTTGAGGTTCCTAGGCATTGGGAGCATACTTACATTTCCACATTTTGCTCCATAAAGCCTTTAGTTTTTTTATCCATCTCCGTAAGTTTTAAGCACTTAAGGCTTTGTTGTGTATGTCTGGATCATAGAGACCAAGGCCTCCTTTTATCAAACGACATATTTTGTCCCATGCAACTAGAGCCCGTTTTCAGTGCCTTTTGCAACCCCTAGAGGAAGTTACACTGAATATTTATAATCATGTGTAGGGTGGCTTGGGGTTTTCCATAACTAAGATAAGATAGGTGGGGAAGTATTAAATGATATATTTCAGCAAGATCAAGCGACAAACTAGATCGAGATATCTAAAAGTCCAATAAGAAAGTTTGGCTCCAAATTTAAGAAGATTTTCCCATACCTTTTGTCTGAGAGGATTGTTAGTTAGAGGGGCTCCCAAATATTTATATGGAAAGGAGCTCCTTTGAAAACCAAGAAAACGAAATATGTAAATCTAGATAGCTATTGGGGTATTTAAAAAGAAGATTTGAGATTTTTTCATGTTAATTGAGATTCTTGAAGCATTAGAGAAATATTAGAGAAGAGTAGCATCCACAAACTGTTGATGCAAAAAAGATGATCCAACTATATGCAGTAACAAAATGAAATACAGATTTAAACAAAAACATAGAGGTACAATGAAAACTAAACTTTAATTCATGGATAACAAAATACTAAAAATGGTTTACATGCAGAATGGAAATAAACTAGCTCAAGCAATGGTAGTTTATCTCTAAGAAGAGATGTGGTGGCTACATGCCTTTGAACTTTGTTATAATGAGGCTCACAAACCTTTTTATTATTGAGAAGCAAGGGAAAACCCCAAACATCCAAAAACCTAACCCTAGGAGATGAAACGCCAAAAATTTTTGGGCCCCGTTGGTGTTAGTTGGTACACCAGCTTCCTGGGGTTGTAGCTTTAGCATATGATCTTAATTTGATGCGAATGATAACTCATTAAAAAGATATATTTGAGGACTACAACTTTTGACTGCAAAACCTTACCATAATTTGTTTATTTCCCCATTTTCTAAAAAAACATCGTTTAAGGCCTCAAAACAGCACCGAAAGTTTAGGACCTGAAAAAACTGCCAAAAATAGTAAATTGTGCTACAATTAGGGAAACAGAAAGAAACATTGTTGGGGGTCCAAGTGGAATAGGAGGGTGGTCACAAATATCCACCTGGATCAATCCTCCCTCCTTAGGAAGTAGTGGTCCCCATTGCATTGAGTGCCTCCATGAGATGGGGAAATTTTTGCTGACCTTCGTCCTTAGTGAGCCACTTGTTGTGGTGCAAGACTTGGTTAGCTTCAACAACTTGATACAGTTGGATCCTCTGTTTACGAGTGTTCTTGATTTGTGTGTCCATGATCCAATCAGTTGTGGCCTATTCAATGTAGTCCAAGTTGAATTATGATGGTATCAACTGCTCAGGAATGCATGATGTGTTTAGCAATGGTGTAAAGTATGGTTGAAGGCGGTCCACATTGAATATGGAGTGCAAGCCAAGGAATTGGGGGATACTAAGTTTGAAAGTGTTGTATCCCATAGCCTTGGTGATGGTTTAAGGCCCGTATCAGAGTGGTTGAAGCTTACGAGGGGCTCTAACAAGGCACTCTTTCTACAGATGTAACCAAACTTTGTCGCCCACTTGAAACTTATGGGGCACCCAATGTTGATCATTTCGTCATTTGTATTTGGCATTGGATTTCTCTAGGATTTCATGAACCTGATGGCAGATTCCCAAGGTCAGCTAGGAGTATGCAGAGGAGTATACATGCCTTGCTTCTTAATAGTTGGCTTGGTGATGGCACAAGGTAGTGCTAGATTTGATGTATTTTCCAACATCCTATCAAAGATTTTGTTAGGGTCCCACCCTAACCCCCTTATCTATGTAATGGGGCCACGTCATAGTCAAGAGTCAATAAAGCCCATATTAATAATTGTAAGTGGTTAATCCGCAATTAATAAAGGAACCACAGTTAGTTGCAAATGGGCTGTAGTATTAGATAGATGGTATTAGTAATAAGTGGTATTGACTCGTGGTATTACTCATAGGAGTCATATATAAAGGATAGAAACTCCCTGTGAGGAGCATCATGTCTTATTTTTGTAATCGAGCTCTGCTCTATTGGAGGTTGCCCCCTCGAAGAGGCAAGTGAACATTACTCTTTGAATAATAAAATCATTGCCATTATGTGTTCTGTGTATCTTTTCTTCGCATATTCTATGTTCTCGGTATCTTTTCTTCGCATATTCTATATTTGGGTATCCTTTGCAGGTTAAGAGCATAACAAGTGGTATCAGAGCACTTTTCAGGGCCGGTGGGATCTCCATTTAGTAGCAATTTTTTTTTTGGCTCGAGACGTGTTCCCGCGTCTTTAAACCACGGGATCTTTCGTTGAGCGCATAAATCTGCGGATTTGGGGAGGCATGCATGCAGGAAATACAAGAGGTGGTCACGTCTGTTAGACTCCCTTGTAACCCCTGTGGGTACCCCTTCGAGTAGTAGCGCATTAGACAGAACCGCGCACGGACTGTCTTCCACGTACCCTTTGGGTATATCGGGAGCCCCATAGGCTCCCTGAAAACCTCGCCATAGATAAACCAGCGACCGTCTTGCGGCTACAGTACACCGAGAACAGCACTCGGAGAGATTACTCGCCCATACTATAGGGTAGTCGGGTTGTACGGCTAAGGGTACGGTCGACCCTCCTTAGTTAGAGGCCTGAAACATTGGGCCAAGTACTACTGCCAGACCCTTATGTATATTGCGATTTGTAGCACCTGACACTCCTCAAGACCCTAGTTCCTTTTTTAATCATCATCTCTTCCAGATCCGCTTGAGCAAAGGAGTGCAGCAGCAGCAGACATTGGTCCCAACCAGCCAGTTCCGATTTATTAGATTCATCAGATCTGCAAAAGCAGTCAGTTCAGTCGTCCAGCGCTACCCGAGCCGCCATTCAGATCTCTCAGATCCAGAAGACCAGAAGCATTGTGCAGGGTTCCTATACCAGGGTATAATTGTCGCAGGACTTTTGGCCGCATTGACATTTTGAGGATTTGGCTACTACAGTATTGATCAAGAAGGAGTAAAACTCCGTCAGGAGCAAAAAAAAAAAGAAAAAAGTCTGAGATCTTCCTAGACGCTTATTGGTGATATAGCCCATTAAAATCAGGACGACGAGTTGAGCATGGTGGTACCATTCAATTAATTGTGCAATTTTTTTTTGGGCGGTCCCAATTTTTCATCAGGTCAGTGTATGGTAGCAACTAGAGCTCAAGCGATGGCCAATGCAAGGATGGACAAACTGGAAGAAACAGTGAACAAAATCCAAACTCAGCTTGACAAACTAGATCTGGATAGCATGAACAACGCGCTTAAAGGAATAAGTCTCCAGATAGAGAAATTGCAGGGAAAAGGCAAGGAGGATGTTATGTCAAACGGCAAGGAGCAAGCCCACGAGGAGGGGTATAATGGCCATGAAGGCATTTACGGTGAATCTAGCCACTCTCCTCACGTCTGGCACACCCATCCACCACCCAGTCAGCGACCTCCTAAGTTGGATATGCATAAATTTGACGGTTCTCACGCATCCGCATGGCTAGCACAAATGGACCAGTATTTCAAATTGAATCATATCCTAGATGATGCGACTAAGCTTATGTTGGGGAGCATGTACTTCGACAATGAATGGTGGCAATGGTGGGAATGGCATCAGCGTTGCAATGGATATTTTAGATCTTGGACCCAATTTACCAAAGCTCTTCAAGATTGCTTTGAACAAGAAGACTCTTATTTGGTTCGTCTCACTAAGCTCAGACAGACTGGTACAATAGAGGAATATATTAATGCTTTTGAAAGCTTAGCTTTCTGTACTAAGGGTCTCACAGATGAGTTCTACACAGAATGTTTTATCAGCGGTCTTAAAGAAGCCATTAGAGCTCAAGCTCTACTTCACCACCCTCCCACGTGGTCGGAGGCTTGCCAGGTAGCTCGTAAGGTGGAACGTGCATTAGCAGCCCAATACAGTCGCCCAAATTTCCCCGCTAAAGGTCGTCTCCCACAGGCGCAGAACACGACTCAAACACTTAAGGTCCAAAAGGTGTCCCCTGCAAAAATGGCCGAAAGAAGGAAGCAAGGACTATGTTACTACTGTGATGAAAAATACTCCCCAGGTCATAAATGTAAGGAGCCCAAATTCTTTCAAATAGATGCCACTGACTACAACTCAACAGAGGAAGATCCTCCACTTGAGGAACATGAGCTGCTAGAGGACGATAACCAACAGGACAATGTCTCTGACGAACCAGTTATTTCGTTGCATACCTTGGAAAGGATTTCTTCCCCTCAAACACTCAAAATCAGAGGGTTTATTAAACATCGCCCAGTAGTAGTTTTGATTGATAGTTGAAGTACACATAATTTCATCCATCAAAAAGTCGCAGAAACAGTGCATTGCTTTGTACGAGTAGTTTCTAACTTCCAAGTTCAAGTTGCAGATGGAGGCACAATGAAATGTGAAGGCCGTTGTGAAAATGTCAAACTTCAAATGGGGGATTATCAGTTGAAAACCCACATGTTTGTCATAAACATGGGGGGTTGTGACATTGTCCTCGGTGCTGACTGGCTCCGCACTCTTGGGCCAATCACAATGGATTTCCAGGAGTTGTATATGAGTTTTAAGCAGAACAACCACACACATACCCTCCGAGGACTCCAGGCGGGAGCCCCCTCTATCATCAGCTCGCATAGGATGGAAAAATTGTTAAAAAGGGCAATCATGGAGTTGAGCTCAATTTAATGCCATCCAGGGAGTCGAAACCAAGCAGCCGCCACTTCATCTTGAGATGCAACAGATGTTAAACAACCATCTGCCGGTCTTTGACAAGCCTCATGGGCTTCCACCATCGCGAGGGGAACATGATCATAGCATCACCTTCGTTCCAGGGGCCCAACCCTCAAATGTGCGCCCATACAGATATCCGTTCACCCAAAAGAACGAAATAGAAAAAATCATCAAGGAACTTTTGGAAGCAGGGGTCATTCGTCCCAGCATCAGTCCTTATTCATTCCCAGTGGTTATGGTGCTCAAAAAAGATGGGGAGTGGCGGATGTGTCCTGACTTCAAGGCCCTCAATAAGCTGATAGTCAAAGATAAATTTCCCATTCCGGTGGTTGATGATTTGCTGGATGAACTCAACGGGGCTCAACTTTTCACGAAGTTGGATCTTCGCTCAGGTTACCACCAGATCCGCATGAAGGAAGTCGACATAACCAAGACTGCTTTCAGAACTCATGAAGGCCACTATGAATTCCTGGTCATGCCATTTGGTCTTTGTAATGCCCCCTCTACTTTTCAGAGCCTTATGACACATTCTCAAACCATATCTCAGGAAATTTGTCCTTGTCTTCTTCGATGACATCCTCATCTATAGTTGCACTTGGGAAGCACATCTTCAGCATGTAGATCTCCTCTTGCAACTGCTACGCAATCAAAAATTATTCGTGAAGATGTCCAAGTGTTCATTTGGCATGGTCGAGGTGGAGTATTTGGGCCACATTGTGGGGCGTGAGGATGTCAAGGTGGATCCCGAAAAGATCCAAGCAATGCAGGAATGGCCTCAACCTAAGACCTTGAAGAGCTTACGTGGATTTTTGGGTCTCACAGGCTATTATCGTAAATTTTTCCGCAACTATGGTCGCATAGCAAAACCCCTCACCCAACTCCTAAAGAAAAATTCCTTCTTCTGGAATGAGGAAGCACAACAGGCCTTTACAGCTCTAAAAATCCATGTGTTCCACCCATTTTACACTCCCTGACTTCAACCAAAATCTTTCTCATTGAATGTGATGCTTCAAGGAACAGGTATTGGCAGTTTTATGCAGGAAGGAGACCATTGGCCTTCACAAGCCAGCAACTCAGTGGGAAGAATCAGGGCCAATCTACATACAAGAAGGAAATGATGGCCATCTTACATGCAGTTGACACTTGGAAACCTTATTTATTGGGGCGACATTTCCAAATCCGCACAGATCATCACAGTCTTAAATATTTTTTGGAGCAACACTTCTCCTCCCCACAACAAAATAAATGGCTAGCCAAAATGCTGGGATATGATGATGAGATCATATACAAGAAAGGGAAAGACAATAGTGTAGCAGATGCATTATCTCGCTAATTTGAGGAGGAAAGTACCCTGCTAGCTATTTCCCTCCCCATTCCAGAATGGATTGAAGAAGCTCGCAGAGAATGGTTTTCACACCCCGAGCTCTCCCAACTCATTTCTCAATTACAGGCCAACCCAAATTCCACCAAGGGCTAGTCGTGGCAAGATGATATTCTTCGCTACAAGGACAGAGTCGTAATATCACCAACATCCACCTTAAAAAGTTGCATTTTGGCAGAGATGCACTCATCTCCCATTGCAGGACATTCGAGCTTTCAGAAGACGTATGCTCGCACCAGAAGATCATTTTTCTGGACAGGCATGAAAAAGGACATCCTTACCTTCGTAACCGAATGCGAGGTTTTTCAACGCCACAAAGGGGAAACAGTCAACACACCAGGCACCTTACAACCATTACCCATTCCGGCATCCATTTGGACCGAAGTTTCTATGGATTTCATTACAGGTCTTCCAAAGTCAGGGAACAAGTCAGTAATCCTGGTGGTTGTGGACCAATTGTCGAAGTATGCTCATTTCTGCGCTCTCCCCCACCCGTTTACACCCACCTTGGTTGCTCAAACTTTGATGGATCAGATCTTCAAATTGCATGGCATGCCCATTTCTATTGTGTCCGACCACGACCCGATCTTCACCAGCAATTTTTGGCAGGAACTCTTCAGAATACAAGGCACGCAACTAAAACTCAGTACTTCCTACCATCTGCAAACAGATGGTCAAACTGAAGCAGTCAACAAATGTCTAGAAACCTACCTTAGGTGTTTTACTTCAGAAAAACAACACCTTTGGGTACAGTGGCTACCTCTGGCAGAATGGTGGTATAACACCAACTATCATGCCACC